>CM014085.1:0-146805 GCA_004119915.2 Collichthys lucidus | reverse complement strand
AGACACATTAGGTGAAAACTTAGTTCTTAATAACAATAAAAGGTCATTTAGACCTGTCTTACTTGAGGCTGGCAGTTACTACCAGAAATATCTGAGAGCAAGTCCATATATATGTGTGTGTGTGTGTGTGTGTGTGTGTGTGTGTGTGTGTGTGTGTGTGTGTGTGTGTGTGTGTGTGTGTGTGTGTGTGTGTGTGCTCTCCCTCTGATGTACTCATTCCTGATCCTATCCATCTTGGTCACTCCCAAAGAGAACCTCTCTCACCACAGTTTTGTACACCTTTCCTTTCATTTTAGCTGAAACTGTTCTATCACACATCACACCTGACACTTTTCTCCACCTCTGCTTCACCTCTTTTCCACACTCTCCATTGTTCTGGACTGTTCCCTAATTACTTAAAATCCTCCACCTTCTTTATCTCTTCTCCCTGTAATTTCACTCTTCCACTTGCGTCCCTCTCATTCACACACATATACTCCGTCTTGCTGTGGCTAAACTTCATTCCTCTCCTTTCCAGGGCGAACCTCCACCTCTCTAGCTTCTCCTCCACCTGTTCCCTGCTCTCACTACAGATCACAATGTCATCTGCAAACATCATAGTCCATGGAGATTCCTGTCTAACCTCATCTGTCAGCCTGTCCATCACCATAGCGAACAAGAAGGGGCTCAGAGCCGATCCCTGATGCAGTCCCACCTCCACCTTGAACTCCTCTGTCACACCTACAACACACCTCACCACTGTCTTACAGCCCTCATACATGTCCTACACCGCTCTAACATACTTCTCTGTCACTCCAGACTTCCTCATACATAACCACAGTTCCCCTCTGGGCACCCTGTCACAAGCTTTCTCCAGCTCTACAAAGACACAGTGCAGCTGACCTTCTCTGTACTTCTCTATCAACATCATCAAAGCAAATACTGCATCTGTGGTAGTCTTTTTTTGGCATGAAACCATACTGCTGCTCACAAATGCTCACTTCTGCCCTTAGTCTAGCTTCTACTACTCTTTCCCATAATTTCATTGTATGGCTCATCAGCTTTATTCCTCTGTAGTTGCCACAACTCTGCACATCTCCCTTGTTCTTAAAAATGGGCACCATCACACTTCTCCTCCATTCCTCTAGCATCTTCTCACTATCTAAGATCCTGTTGAACAACCCAGTCAAAAAATGTACTGCCATCTGTTGTGGAGAAATCGCTGAAGTCAAAGGTCAATGGTGAGGTCAGGAGGGAAGAAAGTGTTCAGGAGCCTCTGATGTCTTATGCTGTATTATTTATTGACGCTTGGCCAAGGAGAACTAGAGACACTCTTAAAGTACATCTGAAGTGCTTGAGTCAGTCTCGCATTCTGACGAACTTGTGATGGTGCATATACTTTAAACCCAAAGCTCACACCCCAAATACTATACGCCCCAGAATTAGTAAAAGAGAATGTCTTTACTCTTGGAGGTGTTATTGTCAACACATCCTAGTCTGGAGACACAGATGTCCGCTTACGCAGATTGAAACGGCAACAACAAGCTATCTATTATGACTAGGAAGGCAGCAACAGGTCTCTTCGACCCTGGCCACCACAGTGAGATATGGTGGCACCTAGTCATAAGACAAACAGTTAATACTGTCGTGGATCACAAGGCTCACACGTGGCCTCGTGTAACCTAAAAAGAGAAAATTCCATAACACCATCTTTCCTAGACACTTCCATACCTCCACAGGTATATCATCAGGCCGAGTGCCTTTCCACTCTTCATCCTCTTCAATGCCCTGCTCAGTTCATCCTCACTAATCTTGGCTACTTCCTGGTCCACAACAGTCACCTCTTCTGCTCTTCGTTCTCTCTCATTTTCCTCATTCAAAACTCTGCAAAGTACTCTTTCCATCTTCCCATAACACTACTGGCACCTGTCAGTACACTTCCATCCCTATCCTTAATCATCCTAGAGTGCTGCATGTCCTTCCCATCTCTATCTCTCTGCCTTGCCAACCTGTATAGATCAGTCTCTCCTTAGTGTCCAACCTAGCATACAAGTCATCATAAGCTCCTTGTTTGGCCTTTGCCATTTCAACTCTCACCTTATACTGCATATCCCTGTACTCCTGTCTACTGTCTTCCGTCCTCTCAGTGTCCCACTTCTTCTTAGCTAAATTCTAAAAGGGCAGACTCATTCGAACAGTCCCCAAATGTTTCAGGCTGGCCTTGGCATCTCTGTTGCCCTCCCTTGCTGCCTCACGTTGAGCACACTGTAACAACAACAATCAGTGTTGGGCAAGTTACTTCAAAACTGTAATGCATTATTGATTACTTGTTACTGACATTTCAAAGTAATTCGTTACATTACAATATTACTGTATTATAAAATGTAAGGCATTACACTACAATATTACTGTATTATAAAAATAAGGCATTACACTACTATTACATTACTTTTAAGTTACTTAAATATGGATTTGACGATCTAAATGTAGCTCTCAGCTCACATAGCCACAGTCATGGCTCATGGCACAAACCAAGGAACAATAATTGCAAAAACAGACAAAAGGTCAAAGTCTGGCAAATTGTGATAGAAATATTGTAACTTTAGGCCTATTCATTTTAAGATTAATTGAACTGAAATTAATTGTACAGGATACAAAACTAGCATTTCCATGCCTTTATTATTTTGAAGTTTGCAACAGTAAGCATAGTTTATGCTTCATAAAAAAAAACACAAAAATACACATTATGGGAAATCGTAGCCAATACAAGCCAATACTAGCCTGAGATAAAAAATAAAAAAAACACAAGCCTTTTAAACCATAGCTTGACAGTGACTTTAGCTAGGCTCTATGAGGCTACCCAGTCACATTTAGAAACACAGCATTAGAAATAACATGAAAGTGCTTAGGCCTATTGACCCTTGAGGAAAATACAACTTAAATCATTCTTGACCAGAAATAAAAACTCAGTTATACAGGACAAAAATGTAAACAAAAATGGCACTACCAAATATACAAAACAGAGGCACGTTTGAACACGTTGTTCACATTAAAGACGATTTCATTTAGAATAAAAGACTACTGGGCTAGGCTTATTTTCTCTTCCAGCCAGTGTAGCCTACAATGTATTGTAGCGACCCTGCAGTAATGTGTTGTGTGTTACAATGTGAGTTCTGTGGTTTCCCATGGTCCATAAATGCACCTGTATGAGAGCAAGGGGGCGGGGGAGCAGGTGAGGGAGAGCGCGTGCATGTGAGCATGTGAGCGTGTGTGGAGAGAGACGGCACGAGTGAGGCTGGAGAGTGGGACCTGTTATGTGTTCTTGCCGTGGTTATGGCCTACAATAACCAAGTTCTGTAACAAGACTGTTGGCAATAAACGCCAGTTTGCTAAATAACGCCTCGTTATTCCTGACGCGTCCGGCCGGACGCCACAGTATGTTTTATCATACTCATTAAGGGGTTGGGTGGCTTTATCCTACTCGTTGCATTTCATACATGTTCTGACAGTAGTCCAGCTTACCGCAGGTTCAACAACATGTTGAGTGCCACTGCCACCGGCACCACTGTCATCAGGATGGGAGCTGATGGAGGCCCTGCTGTGGCAAACATGTCTGTGATTTTAACACACTTAGCAGCATCTGCCCGAAGAACAAGTTTCTTTTTATCACGGAGTTTTTCTGCGCCACCTTTGCGTTTTCTCTCCATCTTTATCTGATAGCGTTTCACCCATCAATAAACTGCACACCGGCGCATCAAGCCAAAGGGGGGAGGTGTTTCATGATGTGATTGGGCCGGTCCCCTGTCAGTCAGGGTGTAAGGGCCGGTGGTAAGGAAACAAAGTCTTGCACAGCCTTTTCTCTTTTTTTGTGCCTGTAGGCGGGACTGAAGCGTACAGAGTTCAACAGCGTGTTTGGGCTGCGTGATCTACTCGTTATGGGCCGGTCAGACCAATATTAAAAAAAAAAAAAAAACAGGATTTATCGGCCCAAATAGCACGTCGGCCCACCGGGAAAATGCCCGGTATGCCAGATTGCCAATCCGTCCCTGCATCTCACGCTTCTCTCTCGGACGGACCAACCTCTAATTGAAAAGGAAGTGGATCATTTTGCGCGGACGTTAACATCTGGACAGACATCACTACAGGATAAAAAAAATGCATTGTAACGCGCGTTACTGACATTTGTACCGAGTAAATATTACCAATTTTTCCCCCTGTAATGCCTTACATTACTGAGTTACCGCAAAAAGCAATGCATTACAGTAATTAGTTACTTTAGTAACGAGTTACTCCCAACACTGACAATAATCACATTTCTTTCTCAGCTTTAGAGAGAGAGAGAGAGAGCGAGAGAGAGAGAGTCACACACACATGGTGATGGCCTCAGACATCTCCAGGAACCAGGCCGTCCCATGCCTCACCTCACTCTCAGGGGCCTGCTCTCCGGGACTGGGTTGCGCTGGCCCCAGGGACCCCCTGACCTCCTCCCTGGTGTATGGGCCAACCAACCAACCCCACTAGACCAGGCTCTCCAGCCGAACCTGCGTACCTACTCTTAAGCACCCTGGGTTAAAACCCAATAGCCCCGCTGGCAGGAGCCTCGTGCCCCTAGTACAGCTGGGGTTGGTTTCGCGACGTCACATGCGACAAGTCAAACCATTTGAGTACAGTGACAAAACTGAATTGAATTTTTTAAATACTGTGTACCTAAAAGTGAAAATCCATTAAGATGACTGAAAAAAATAGCAGTGAATTAACTTTTTTAAAGTTTTGAGTTAACACAACTTAAACCTTTTAACAAACTTGTACTGTTTGGTTTTACAGTGTACCACTACTACTACAACTAATGATAATAAAAAATTTAAAAAAATCATCTGAGTGAGAAATACTATATATATATATATATATATATACATCAGTCATCACCACCATGACTATTGAAGAAGAAAAGCTTTGTTCCCTGCCGAGATGTGAATAAGCTTACAGCACCTGGCATTCCCCTATGTATGGAAGAATTCAGGCGCGCAGATAGGTTTGAGAAACTGGGGGGGACGAAGCTGTCATGACACACCTGACACACCCACTAATTGCGCCCCTGGAAGAATTATCCTATCTTTATTCAAGAGCGCACATTTTCAGTTTGAGAGCATGATTTCTCCTCGTGCTCAGATTTATTGTCCTTGTGCTCAGATTTTATGCTCACGCTCAAAACTTATGTGCTCGCGCTCAAAACATGTCGGGCGCGCTCAGATTTTTTCTGCTCGCGCTCAAAAGATGTCTGCTCGCGCTCAAAACTTGTGCTCTGCGCTCTCAAATTTTTTTCTGCTCTCGCACAAAACAGCACGTCCTCTCAGGTTGAGGTGTCTGCACAGACTGAAGGATGTCCCGCCTTGCGCTTAAATTAGTGTGTTTCACCAGCCAATAGGGAGACAGCTAGAGTCTTGGGTGTGTTCCTTCACGCTTTTTGAGCACTTCGCAGGGGCGGGTATATGGCCTGTTTGTAAAACTTCTTAAAAATACACCAATTTACCATACAAGCCAGTCACCTATTTAGGACGCCAGTTTATTTATGTATAATTAATCTTAAATAATCCTAAAAAGAATTATCGTCGTTTAGATACCGTATGAGACCGTTTCTAATTTTATATCAGCGGGATGTTTTGTATATTATAAATACACTTGCAAATATACCTGTGTTATGTTAGCCTAGTGGTTAAGCACCCTGCCACCTGTTGCATTTTGAACCACGGAACGCCGGTTCGCATCCCGGCCGTTGCACTCTTGCTGCATGTCATATTAGGATTTTGAATTAAAATTATGTGGTGACTGTTACCGTAATATAATCCGTGTAATTCTCTGATTGTAACGTTCAACAAGAGATGGTGGGTGAATAGGCTAGGCTACGTGATTAAAAAGGTATAATATAAAATACGCTATGATGATAATATTTTTAAAAAGCCCTCAGTTTTCTCAAAAGCCTTCACTGCGCCTTATACATGGATCAATATTGGTTAATCATGCCTAGTCAGGGGGCGTCGCCGAAGTAATCATAGACATATATATGTAGACGCATTGAGCGCTGAATCGTACTTCGTAAATAGGCTACGTATTTTATATTTATACCTTTATATTATACCTTTTTAATCACGTAGCCTAGCCTATTCACCCACCGTCTCTTGTTGAACGTTACAATAAGAGAATTACAGCACAAAGCACATCTGGATCACATTTATCTGTTCATATTTTGTATCAATATAAATTTCTAGTGGAGTAGCAACTCAATGGATTAAAAGTGCGATAGTCCCCTGTGACTAATGATGGCCGCGCGACACTGAAGCTTCGATACGTGCTTCAAACCCTGGACTACAATTCCATAGAAGCACTGCTTTGAAGCTTGCTTTGGTGCGAAAAAACACGTGACATATGACGTCCGAAGCAGAAACTGCTTCGTTGCCAGAATGAATCACCTGACTGGTTCGCGGTCCGATCAGGTGAATGAATGGCACTGCCTCGTCTCCGCTCTGACAGGTGACAGATCGAGACAGTTTTAAATTTGAGTGCCTTCAACACTAACAATTTTATGCACACCTGCCTCATCAGTTCCTTGTGAACGAGTGTTTTCAAAATGTGGAGAAATTGTCAGCATAAGAAACCGACTCAATCCAAAAAGTGTTGAAAAAATATATATGTAATATATAAGTATATAATATATGTATCTCAATAAAAATCTTTGACTGCCCCCCCCATCCTACATAATCAACCTCTCTTTATTTGTGAATAGGACAATCAGTGTGCGTGTGTAATTTAAAAACTTCCTGTCCACCAACTAACCTAATTTGACTGCAGCCTGGCACTTCGCCAGGAGAGGTCACCATAACTGAAGCTTCGAGTATTAAACCCATTTTCGAAACAATTGGCTCAAGTGGTTCGGTGCTTCATAAAAGCTTCATTTACCCATCACTACCTGTGACATGTAGTGAATTACTCGAGTACAGGTACCTTAAAGTTATCAACCTTCACCAGCATCGTCGTCATCTGATTACACGAAAAGCATTAACACCATTTGACAAATGCTCTGAACAAATCCTTATTTATTCTTTTTCATCCTCATAGGAAACAAATTAGAGTTGGAATATAACAGCCTTGCATGTTTCTTTACCATGTTATATGCAAGTGATAAAAAAAAATAAAATTTCTGCTCAGTGAAGTCTGAAAAGTTATCACTGGTTTCAACGTTTAACATCTCACTTGACATTTTTAAACTTTGTACAGCCTGAGACAAACAAGTTTTGAACCTCCTTTAAACAAAAACAGTGATAAAACTACGACAAGCTGAACATCTGCAAAGAAAAACTCAGGTCATTGAAGTGTGGGTGTTATTCCCAGTCATCATCGTCAGCTGCAGCCTGAGCAGCCGGCTGGCTCGTCACACAGTTGTCCTGAGAAGATCCTCCACGTTGACCCTGAGGACACAGTGAGAGGGGGGACGACACAGTGAGAGGGGGGACGACACAGTGAGAGGGGGGACGACACAGTGAGAGGGGGGACGACACAGTGAGAGCACAGTGAGAGGTCCATTACCTTTCTGGAGTCTGAGGAGGCAAAGTTCCTCATGGAGGGGTTGAAGCCTGTGGCTCCCGGGCCGCTGAACGCAGACTCTTCTAACCATGAGGGCACTTCCTGCTGGGCCTGCCAATCACAGTCAACACATGAAACAACGTAGACAGACGGTGGCTGTGCTGAAGCTTCTTCTGTGATACACAATGCCTGCACTTTTAATAAGTACTTCCCAACCCCCACTAGAGGTGGCCCAGAGTTCACAGGAGGCCTTGATCTTAAGATGCTGTAGGACTATTATGAAGTCAAGAGGCTCAGTGTGGTTCCTTATAAAAACATTGGTGCTGTTCAGGTGGATTCTTAGAGCAGGTAGCTTTCTTACCTTGGACAGGATTGTGACCAGCAAGCGAGCCAACTGGCCATCAGCATCTGGGTCATAGAAAGACACTGCTCTCCCAATGTTACCACAGCGGCCAGTTCTCCCAATACGGTGGACATATTCGTCAATGTTGTTGGGGAGGTCAAAGTTCACTACGTGCTGTACATCAGGAATATCCAGACCGCGGGCAGCTACAGAGGTAGCTACCAGGACCGGACATTTGCCGGAGCGGAAGTCTGCCAGAGCCTGCTCCCGCTGCCGCTGCTCACGGTCACTGACAGACAACACAAGGCGTCACATCACCACCTGCATTAAAACAAGGTGACAACAGATTCATGGACTCACTTACCCATGAATGCTGGTTGTTGGAACATCCTCCTGGCACAAGTACAAAGCAATGAAATCAGCTTGTCTCTTAGTCTCCACAAACACCATGGTGCGCTCCGTTCCTGCAACCAACACCAGTCATCAAAATCAACAACTGTGCCATTATTATTATGTCATAGAAGAGCCCAGAGAGCATTTTAAAAACTATTAGATGAAATGTAGGAATGGCACAATAACCTGATGGTACACAGCCATTCAAAGTTTGTAGACTGACTTATAGGGTCCAAACCTTGTTTTCAGGGTTGCTTTAGGATTAGAAATATACTTGACAAACATGACACCAAATAATCACATTTTTCTGTTTCTGCACACTGGAAATGAGTGAAACACAAAAAAGTTACCAGTTGTCTTCAGGATGTTAAGGAGTTGCTCCCTCTTGGAGAACTTTGTGACTTGGACAAATGTCTGCTCCACATCACTGCAGGCTCCACCCACCACACCCACAGCCAAGAACAAGTAGTCGGTTTTCAGGAAGTCAGCAGCCATCCTGTAAAAACACACGTCATTATTTATACAGGTTTGGTTCTGGGACAGTTGTCCACATCAAGAGTAAAAGCTGATCAGTGAGCAGACCTCTGGATGTCCTCGGGGTAAGTGGCACTGAACATTAGAGTCTGGCGGTGCTCTTTAGTTGGCATTCCAGGGGAGCCCACCAAACGGCGCATGTCAGGTTCAAAACCCATGTCCAACATCCGGTCAGCCTCATCTAGCACGAAGTACCGCAGCTTACTCAACCCAATCTGAGAAGAGACACCATTGAGCCACATGTTCAAGTCTTCAACTTAAGACTAATTTGGATGTAAACATCAAGTGACTGAAATTCACCTTTCCTCTTCCAATCACATCCAACAGTCTCCCCGGTGTTCCACACAGCACATTGCACCCCCTTGAGATTTCCCTTATTTGGTGTCCAGTGCTAACTCCACCATAGACCACTGCTGGACGCACACATGTCCTACAAGAGACAGGAGACAAAGATTAGAAGCCAGGACAACGTGCAAGGTCCAATTACTTTCTTTTTTTTTTTTTAAGCCAGCCGAAACGTACCCATAGGAGAACTTCCGGGCCTCCATGTAAATCTGGTTGATGAGCTCCCTGGTTGGGGCCACGATGAGGACTTCAGGCTCCTGTAGCTCACTGAAGGAACTGGCAGCCACACCGTCTGTCATCAGCTGCTGCAGAATAGGGAGCAGGAACGCAGCCTGGAGGCAGAAAGACACTTTAACCCTCTGTCCAAAAGCAAAGTTAGTTAGTTACAGGTCAGATGTTGATTCACTCATCTCACCGTTTTACCAGATCCAGTCTGAGCACAGGCCATGAGATCTCTGCCAGCAGAGATGATTGGGATCCCATGCTTCTGTACAGGGGTCGGCTTCACGTAACCAGACTTGGTAACAGCTTTTCTCAGGGACTCACACAATGCTGCCTCATCAAAAGTCTGAAGGAAAAGGTTTGATTTGATGACTCAGCAGACTGCCCATCATTTATACAACAGTTTAAAGATATACCAGCTTTAAAGGACAGTTCAGATTTATAGCCATAAGTTTAAGCCTTAGTTAGACCTCAGATTAATCCACAGATCATAATGTTAGAGACGTCCTAGTGAGGTGGCAGCTTGTCAGCAGGTGAAAATATCTCCATAGCACTATGAACCGTCCTCAAATCCATTCTATTATTTTAGGCGTAAAAGAAGTCAGTTTGGATTCTGTTGTTAAAATGTTTAAGTGTTGCGTTGTGATGTCATTGAAGCTCTGTGCTAACAGAAATGTCACTGTGCACAGAAACCAGACTGAGCTGTCTGCAGTACACAACGTAATCTTTACTTGCATCCTAACTACTCCAATCCTTAACTATCAGGGCTGCAAGTTCAAATAGTTGAATCAACAACTCTATAATATGTAAAATGCCAATTTATTGCATCTTACCAGAGCTCCTTTAATGGCTTATAATTCAACAGCTACAAATAGAAGACTTTGCATATAAGAGAATATATATAACGAGCAACTCTATTGGGTTCATACTGAGTCACTAATTCATTCTTACCATGATAGCCTGCGGTGGATTGGTTCCGCTAACATCCACCATGATGTCATCATACTTGTCAAAGTTGATGCCTGTCTTATAGTGGGAAAAAATGGACTCTTCGTCTTCAGGCAGGGTCGGGGGAATGTACGTGACCCTGGGTCCTGTGGGTCAGAACACACAGTGGAACAAGCTTACAAACAGACAAGACCGCTGACTTTATTCACATTGAAGAGTTTATTAACTTACGGTCACCATCACTTTCATCGTTATTTTCTTTGTCTGCCCCTGTGTCAGACACAAATGTCAATCACATAAGTGAAATGATTCAAATCCTAACTTAACGGATAAAATCATTCCATTAGTTATTAAAAAAATATGTCATCCTTTTCACAGTAACCTGCAATGACAGAAGACACACTCCATATTTACTAAGAGGACAAAAGACAAGATTTCTGACATACCTCCTCCTCCAAAGCCTCCTCTGCCACCCTGGTCACCACCTTTAACACATCATCCAATCATTTTAGAAAAACACATCATCTCCTGCTTCACCATAAAAGGACTGAAACAAAAGTCACCTGATCTGAAACCTCCTCTTCCTCTTCCTCCTCTGCCTCCTCTAAAGCCTTTCAGAACAAACAGTCAAACACAAACATTTAACTTTAGGGTTAAAAAGTCAAACTACAACCAAAAGGAGCTTCTGTACTTGAGTGTCAGAACAGAAAAACACATACCATTTTGGGACACTCCATCTCCTGTGAAAACAAGGTAGTTTATTTAAAGTCAACCATCATGTCTATAGACGCAGGTCAGCTGCACTCGATAGAAGCAAAAATATAAACATTACCAGTGAATTCACTGCAATCCATTCCACCAAATCCTCTGCCACGGCCTGATAAAAGAAACAGGATATAATCAGTGCACTTTAAAACAACAGGTTTAATGCTGACTTCATAATCATTCTGTCTGTCTTCAGCTCGCTGGTCTCATCCAGGATGCTTCCTGTAATGGTTGTGGTGTCAAGGGTTTCTATCAATGTTTTGATACTTGTGCTTCTGTCAAACTGTTGGAATCCCTTGTAACAACGAGCTGACCTCCATCAACAAAAGGCACAAAGTACTACAGTCACATTTGCAGCACACAGAGGAGCTTCTCATACACAGCATTCCTTCATTTCTGAAACCATTTAGTGATACGGACATTCAGGACTAATCATTGTTGTGGGAGATACAAGACCTAAACACCTAAATCACAACAACAATGCAGTGTAAAAAACATTTTCAGATTAAAGTTTGTTTCTATCATGTAAAATATTCTTTATTATAAAACCAATCACAAAAATCCTAGTTTTTTTAGACTCTAGAGTCTGAGCTAACTAGGCTCAACCATTACATAGAATTAGAGTTTGTTAGTAAAGAGATCTGCATGTTTGCAGCTTTTGAAGACACTCAAACAGAAAACACTGGCTCACTGACTGGAGGATTGTGTGTGGGTGGATGAGTTAATCACAGTTCACGTCTCACCTCGGCCTCCTCTACCTCTGAAACCACCTCTTTCTCCTCCTGCATTGTTCCAGTTGCCCCCATCTGCAAAACAACCATCTGGAGAGTCAGTAGCACCAAGACTGAGCTAAGTGCTAACTGACACCACTTAGAAATACTGCCAGTGCTTACCATCCCCATTCTCATCAGCACCTACAAAATAAAAGCACCAAAGTTACACCTGCTCTACAACCTCTTCCCCTCTAAGCATTAAACAGCAGCTTAAACTCCAACTCAGGGGTCTAATTTCAGTTCCACATCAAACCACGAATAGCCACTGGTTTTGACTGGTCTGAAGCATGAACACTTCTTCTGCCTTTCTGAGTGTATAGTTAGTTACTTCTAAAAACAAAGAATCTAATGATCATTCCGTTGTTGAATGATGAGCAGGCACCTGAAGAGAACGCACTTTTAAAGCCTCCTCTTCCTCCACGACCTGAGTCTTCGAAAGAAGAGGTATTCATCACTCAACCTTTCTACACTTACCCCGTCCAAATTCACCACTGGAAGTATTCCAAGAGCCTCCTTGGATGCCTAAAGAGAAGGTGTTCATTTCCAACAATGCATCATGCTGACTTCAACAGTTGTTAAACGATGATGACCGATGAACGCTTTCATTCCCACTGCTACAAGGGGTCATTTCAGATGCTTAAGGCTCATTCAAAGGTGATTTTTCACTCATGAAAGTATATTTATGCATGCATTTGTGCTATATTCTGTTAGTCCTGTCAACCTGTCGCACTTGACGTTTAGTCAGTGGATAATGGACTGTAATGTGTCCTTTCAGATAGACAGGGTGCAACATCAGTGTACATCTTTGAATTTCCTGACAGAACAGCTGACGTACCTTCAGTTGGGTTGTGGCTGGTTAGTGTGGTAGTACTAGTAGCTTCCTGTAATGAGTCAAGTGAAAACAGTTAATCCGACTGTGTGCCTCGGTGACAGGAGCAGCAAAGCTCGTCACAATCATCAGCTGCATCTCAAAATCAACTTACCCCTTCTTCCCAGTCGTCCATTTTGTTCACCTGAAAAACTCAAAACTACAAAGTGAATATTCAAACGGTGGAAATATACACAACAATAGAGACACTCGGAACCGTAAGAGTCTTTGCTAAAGCAGTTTAACCTTTTTTCTTTAACTTAAAGTAACCTTTCGAAAGAGACGTTATCGGCCCAACACCACGTGACCTACCATCGCCCAAGTGTTAGCTGAAGGTAGCTAAAAGGTAGCTTAAATTCCGACACACTGTCGCCTAAATTACTAAAAGTTTATTTTACCAATTCCGACAATCTTAATAAAAGGTAAGCTACTTACAGCTCATGTCGTGAGACTAACATTTAATTGCTACTTTTAGCTAATCATGTCAAACAATGCAGGGGCACGCGCTGCTTCGACGTGGACACTGCGTATGAAGCAGGCCGTGGCGCGAGCTCAAATTAGCTAACAAACTTAACACAATAAAACATGTATTGAAGCTAAGTCTATTAAAATGACTGATGGTAATAAAGTCTGAGCAGCTAACCTGAACTTACTCGGGAACTTGTACTTCTCAAGTAGAGCTCGGTGATGAAGCGCCTCGTGCCAAACTTTGTTCCGTAGCGGTCAGGTTGAGTGTCTCGCGCGCGCGCGCACGTAGCGTCAGGGTTGCCACTTCCGCCGATTTCCCGCCCAACTGGACTATTTTGAAAAATAAGTTATTTGTTGTATTAATGAAGTTATTTAATGAACTAAAGTTGAATTAACGCGAATAATAATAAAGTTAATTAATGAACTAAAGTTAAATTAATGTGAATAATAATGAACTTAATTAATAAACTAAAGTTGAAATAATGTGAATAATAATGAACTTAATTCATGAACTAAAGTTGAGTTAATGTAAATAATAATGAACTTAATTAATGAACTAAAGTTGAGTTAATGTGAATAATAATGAACTTAATTAATGAACTAAAGTTAAGTTAATGTGAATAATAATGAACTTAATTAATGAACTAAAGTTGAGTTAATGTAAATAATAATGAACTTAATTAATGAACTAAAGTTGAAATAATGTGAATAATAATGAACTTAATTAATGAACTAAAGTTAAGTTAATGTGAATAATAATGAACTTAATTAATGAACTAAAGTTGAAATAATGTGATTTATGTAGCAGGTTGTTTTGTGTACATGATAGTAATATGTAGATTTGTATATGAGTGATATTATTTAAAAAATCTGTGTCCTCTCTTTGATTCCTTTTCCGGACTCTGCTCTTCACCTCTGACTTACAAAGTTTAAGTAGGTAAGGTCTATATATTTTCTTTGAAATGTTCACAAGGTGTCATTCAGTTAATCCTGACAAGTTTGGTATGCTCCTGTTGAATACTTGACAGAGAGCTGTAAACCTGAATACTGCATTTCATTCCTGTTTGAAGTCATTTTGGAGCCATCAGCAGCACACATTCACATCATTAGATGTTCACCTCTTCCACGTTTGTTAGAATAGATAGCTACCTCATCTTATTTCATTAGCTCACCTGTTAATCTTTGAACTATGTTTTCCATCATCAAACTACAGACTTTTTATTTCAACACTGACCTGTACCTATAGTGGTATTTCTATACAGTCATTTGTTCATATCGTGGTTGGAGCATCTTCATCACCTTTATGTTCCTGAGGTTTAGACAGAGACAAGCTGTTTGGTATTATTCCTTTTGTTTAAGACTTGTGTCAAATATTTGTAGATATATTAAACAGTAAACTGGCTGTTAAGCAGCACTGCTCTCTGCTGGAAAAACTGTGTAGCAATGACTTCTATGTATTTTTATATCTGCAGAGATGGGCTATATCAGATGGGCTCTATGACAGACTGCTGTCTTTCATTGTCTGATTAAGATTATGTGGCTGAAAACATGACATACATCTTGTGAGCAGCATGTGTGATCTTCACAATTTAGGTAAGTCAGAAATCATGTATAGACCAACATGATTTTCAGTTAAAGCGATAATAAAGATTAAGATGTGTTTAAATGATTCTTGAATGTACATTTTATTTTGTTGATAGATATAAAGTTATTTTAATATATGGGCAATGCACAGAGAATAAAGTATTATATTATATTATATTATATTATATTATATTATATTATATTATATTATATTATATTATATTATATTATATTATATTATATTATATGTTGTATATGGGCTGTGTGTGTGATGAGTCCAGTCCTTGCAGCATGTTGATCCATGATATATTATATTATATTATATTATATTATATTATATTATATTATATTATATTATATTATATTATATTATATTATATTATATTATATGTTGTATATGGGCTGTGTGTGTGATGAGTCCAGTCCTTGCAGCATGTTGATCCATGATATATTATATTATATTATATTATATTATATTATATTATATTATATTATATTATATTATATTATATTATATTATATTATATTATATTATATTATATTATATGTTGTATATGGGCTGTGTGTGTGATGAGTCCAGTCCTTGCAGCACGTTGATCCATGATATATTATATTATATTATATTATATTATATTATATTATATTATATTATATTATATTATATTATATTATATTATATTATATTATATTATATTATATGTTGTATATGGGCTGTGTGTGAGGAGAAGCAGACGTCGGAATAAAAACGGAGAGTAAAAAATTTGATTTGAACAGAGTGCATTGTACATTGTCATTGGAGTGTAGAAAGTAAGTAGATATCTACAGAGAGTAGATTGTGGGGGTATCGGCCGACGGCCTGTATAGGTCCGGTAGCGGTACCCTAGCGCTGCTTTCTGTAAGTGGGTGTAAAATGGAGGGAAAGGAGGTGGACGGAGACAGTTACAACAGTATGGAGATGAGTGAAGAGGATTATGAGGTTGATAAAGGTGGTAGTGAATGGGAGCAAGTGGGGAGAGGAGGAAGGAGTAGAAGGGCAAGTGGGAGAAAGAGAAAGAAGGAAGATAAAGACAGTGTGGAAGGCACGGAGAGTGAGGGGCAGGGAGATGAGGCAAAAAGTGGGAAGAAGGGTTCACTTAATGTAGTGGTGAGGTTTGAGGGAGAAGGGGGAGTAAAGAAAATGGATCCACTAAAAATCACAAAAATAATCAGAGCACAAGTAGGAGAAGTTAAGTATGCTAAAGTGTTAGGTGATGGGAACTTGCTAATTGGATGTAACACAGAAACACAAGTTGGAAAAGCTCAGAAAATGTTGAGTGTAGGAAAAATGAAGGTTACAAAAACAGTGAAAGTTGGAGAGAAAAGAAATGATGGATGTAAGGGAGTGATAACAGGGGTTCCCCTGGGTATCAGCGTAAAGGATCTAGTGGGAAATCTAAGAGTGAGGAATACAACAGTAAAAGATGCTAAAAGAATGACAAGAGGACCTGAGAAAAAGGAATCAGAAACAGTAGTAGTAGAGTTTGATGCGAGAGCTATCCCAAGAGAACTTTATTTTGGATTTGTAAAATATAATGTGAGAGAATTTGTCCCAAAGCCAACAAGATGCTTCAAATGTCAGGAATATGGACATATTGCTAATCAATGCAAAGGGAAAAGAAGGTGTGCCAGGTGTGGAGGGGATCATGAATATGGGAAATGTGGGACAGGGGTGAAACCAAAATGTTGTAACTGTGGAGGAGAACATAGTGTAGCATACTGGGGATGTGAGGCTCTGAAGAGAGAAATAACAGTACAACAAATAAAAGTAAATGAAAAAGTATCTTATGCTGAAGCTGCCAGGAGAGCGGGACAGGGGAAATCCAGTGGCAAGCAACAGAGTAAAGAAAAACAAGTGATGTGTGAAGTGACAAGTATTGTGCAAGAAGTTGAAAAGAAAATGATGGAGGAAAGAGGTTGGTGACATTCATAGCAGGAGTCATTAATGCGACCGCAGATGTTAAATCCAAAACAGAAAGGATACAGATCATAGTAAAAGCAGCAATACATCATCTGGACATGAGAGGGATAAGATGGGAAGAGGTAAGAGATGAATTGAGTGTACAGGCCAGTCAAGAAACATCATGTATTGGATAATAGTATTAATGATAATCATACAGTGGAATGCAAGAAGCTTAATAGCTAATGGACAGGAGTTTAAAAAATTCATCTATAGTCAGCAGGAAAAACCAGAAATATTGTGCATCCAGGAATCCTGGTTAAAACCAAATTTAGATTTCATTATTAAAGGATATGTGGCAGTCAGGAGGGACAGGAAAGAAGGGGCAGGAGGTGGATGTGTCACGTTTGTAAAAGAGGGCATTGCTTATAGGGTTATTGATATTGGAATCGAGATGGAGAGTATTACAATAGAAGTATGGATAGGAAAGAGGAAGCTGGCAATAATAAATTTTTATAACCCATGCAGACAGTTGGACATTGTACAATTGGAAGAAATGGAAGGTAAAAGCAACGGGAACACAGTGTGGTGTGGAGATTTTAACGCGCATAATACACTATGGGGGAGTGAGAAGAATGACCGCAATGGGGAGATAGTGGAAGAACTGTTGGATGGAAAGAATCTGGTGTGTGTGAATGATGGGAGAGGGACGAGAATAGATGTAAATACTGGAAAGGAGTCAGCTTTAGATTTGACAATAGTGACCAATGCATTAGCCCCATTATGTGAATGGAATGTATACCAAAAAGGGACTATAGGAAGTGACCATTATCCTATATATAATAGAATAAATTTAACAACAGTACAGGTCACGGAGAGAGTAAGGGGTAGATGGATATTAGAAAAGGCTAATTGGGATGAATTTATGAAGGAAGGGGAGGAAAATCTATCTCAGATTAGTGATGATATGGAAGTGGAAATGATGGATAGGGAAATAAAGCAGGGGATCATATCAGCAGCAACCAAATCTATTCCTAAAAGTACAGGTAGGAAGATGAATAAGGCAGTACCATGGTGGGATGAGAAATGTAAACAAGCAGTAAAGAACAGAAACAAAGCGTTTAAATTAGTTAAAAGATAACATAACTTTCAACACCTGATCCAGTATAAGCAAGCACAGGCAGTGGTAAGGAAAACAATTAGACAGGCAAAGAGGTCGTATTGGAGGAAGTTTTGTGGATCAATTGGGAGCAACACTAAGATAGGAGAGGTTTGGGGAATGTTGAAAAAAATGGGTGGAGATAGAAAGGATTGGAGTTATCCAGTCCTAAGCTCTGGAAATAAAGTGGCTGTAACCAATAAAGAAAAGGCAGAGTTAATAGCTAAGACTTTTGTTGATGTGCACAGTTCAAATAATTTAACAGAGGAAGGAAGACGGGGCAGGGACAAAACTAGAAGTGAAAACAGGGATGTGCTAAAAAGGAAGGATAGTAGGGGAAACGAATTAGATGTCCCATTTACCATTGGAGAAATGAAAAGAGCAATAGCCAAAACAAGAAGGAGTGCACCAGGTAAAGATCAAATATGTTATACTATGATTAAACATCTAAGTGAGGGGGGATTGGTGAAGATATTAACTTTATACAATAAAGTCTGGAAAGAGGGTAAGGTCCCACGAAGTTGGAAGGAGGCGATAATAATCCCAATCAGGAAGCCTGGAAAAGATCCAAGTAAGTCAATAAACTATAGACCCATAGCACTTACATCACATATAGGTAAAATAATGGAGAGAATGATCAATGAGAGACTAATGTATTATATTGAAAAAAGGGGATTGGTGAGTAAATATCAAAGTGGATTTAGAAGGGGTAGGAGCACAATGGATCCAGTATTGTGTTTAGAGGATGACATCAGGAAAGCACAGGTAAATAAAGAAACGGTGGCAGCAGTATTCTTTGATGTAGAAAAAGCATATGACATGTTGTGGAGAGAAGGTTTGATGATAAAGATGCATCAAATGGGAATTGAGGGAAACTTATTTAACTGGGTTATGGATTTTTTAAGGGAAAGAGTTATTCAGGTTAAAATAGGATCAGAGATATCAGAAAGCTATATTGTAGAGAATGGTACGCCGCAGGGGAGTGTTATAAGTCCTACACTATTTACAATAATGATAAATGATATATTTGATAATATACCTACAGGAATGGGAAGATCTCTGTTTGCAGATGATGGGGCATTATGGAAGAAGGGAGGCAACATAGACTATATAGTTAAGAAATTACAGGAAGGGACAGATCAAGTGGAAAAATGGGGAGCAAAATGGGGCTTTAAATTCTCGGTGGAAAAAAGCAAAGTAATGTTCTTCTCAAAAAAGAAAATCAGCGAAGATAAAAAGTTGAACTTATATGGAAAGAAGTTAGAAAGAGTAAACAGCATGCGATTCTTGGGATTGATTTTTGATTCTAGAATGACATGGAAAGAACATGTGAAGGGAATAGTTAAAAAAAGTAAGGGAGTGTTAAATATTATGAGATGCTTGACTGGGCTAAATTGGGGAGCGGATTTTATGTCCTTAAAATATATATACGTAGCGCTAATAAGATCTAGAATAGACTATGGCAGTGTGGGATACGGATCAGCAGTTAAATCGGTCTTATCACAGCTAGATATTATCCAATCACGAGCAATAAGAATATGTCTCGGTGCAATGAAAACGACTCCAGTTTGTTCCCTTCAGGTGGAAGCAGCAGAAATGCCATTATGGATAAGGAGAAAGCAGCTTATAGCCAATTACTGGATACATTTAAAAGGACATGAGGAAGACCATCCAACAAAGAGAGTATTGGAGATGTGTTGGGAAAAGGGGAGAGAGCAAAAATCAAGCTTTGGGTGGGTCAGTGAGGGAATAGTAGAGCAACTAAAAGTAAAGGAAATAGAAGTCAGCCCAACAGTTTTGTGGACAACAATACCTGAATGGACATTACTCGAAGCAAGAGTAGATCTAAAACTATGGGACATTAAAAGAAGAAATAAAACAGTGGACCTGGTACAAGAATTTTATAACTATACTGATGAAAAGTATGGGGAATATATTTATTTATATACAGACGGATCAAAAGAACCAGCAACAGGAGTAACAGGTGCAGCAGTGGTGATTCCTAGTCATAATAACAAAGTCTTAAAAAGAACTTCAGATCATTTAAGTGTATATGCAGTGGAACTATGTGCAATAGTTTTGGCAATAGAATGGGTAGAGGGCAGGGCAGATAGGAAGATAATCATATGTAGCGATTCAATTTCATCACTCTTGAGCATTAAAAACAGATCAGCAAAATCACATCAGGAAATAGTATATGAAATACTGTTGAGGACATCCAGATTAGCACAGCAGGGGAGGGAAATAACGTTCATGTGGGTTCCAGCTCACTTAGGATTACAAGGAAATGAAATAGCAGATCAAATGGCAAAGGAGGCAGCAAAGAAAGAAGAGGTGGAATTGAAAGTTAAATTATCAAAAACAGAAGGGAAAAGTTTAATATGGAAAGAAATAATTAATCAATGGAAACAATATTGGGAAAGCCAGGAAAAGGGGAGACATTTATATAAATTACGAGAGGAAGTGGGAGAGGTGGGGTGTTGTGGAGGCAACAGAGTGGAACAGGTAACCATGAGCAGACTAAGAACAGGGCACAGTAGATTAAATAGCACACTCAACATAATAGGGAAGCATCAAACTGGGCTATGTAGCTGTGGAGAAAGAGAGACAGTGGAGCATGTGATAGTGGAATGTCATGGATATCAAAGGGAGAGAGAAGAGATGATGGCAGGGTTGCGGAGGATAGGAGCAGGGGAAAAAAATTTCAAAAGTATAATAGAATGTGGGAAATGTAGCGAAGGGAGGAAAATTGTTATGAGATATCTGGTTTTAACTGGGTTAATAAAAAGAATATAAAAAAAACAAAAAAAAAAGGGGGAAAAGAAAAGTAAAGAAGGAAAGTCCAGAAGATGGCGGTATATGCAACCATATGGATGCCGACTGCCGTAAAACACTAAAGAAGAAGAAGAAGAATGGGCTGTGTGTGTGATGAGTCCAGTCCTTGCAGCACGTTGATCCATGATATATTATATTATATTATATTATATTATATTATATTATATTATATTATATTATATTATATTATATTATATTATATTATATTATATTATATGTTGTATATGGGCTGTGTGTGTGATGAGTCCAGTCCTTGCAGCACGTTGATCCATGATATATTATTATATTATATTATATTATATTATATTATATTATATTATATTATATTATATTATATTATATTATATTATATTATATGTTGTATATGGGCTGTGTGTGTGATGAGTCCAGTCCTTGCAGCATGTTGATCCATGATATATTATATTATATTATATTATATTATATTATATTATATTATATTATATTATATTATATTATATTATATTATATGTTGTATATGGGCTGTGTGTGTGATGAGTCCAGTCCTTGCAGCATGTTGATCCATGATATATTATATTATATTATATAATATTATATTATATTATATTATATTATATTATATTATATTATATTATATTATATTATATTATATGTTGTATATGGGCTGTGTGTGTGATGAGTCCAGTCCTTGCAGCACGTTGATCCATGATATATTATATTATATTATATAATATTATATTATATTATATTATATTATATTATATTATATTATATTATATTATATTATATTATATTATATTATATTATATGTTGTATATGGGCTGTGTGTGTGATGAGTCCAGTCCTTGCAGCATGTTGATCCATTCCAGCAGCTCTTGTAGCTTGAACGCAGTGCATTGTGGGACGTGCCGTGGGCTGGTGGTGAAGTCAAGATGGCGGTGAACGTCAGGCAGAGGAAGGACCCTGCGCTGGGAAGGCCGTGAAGGAAGTTCGGAAGAGAAAAGCGTCCGTTGCTGCCCACTCACACCTCAACCGCCGTGCTGTCGAAGCTGGAATCAGCCCGCGGAGGACTCGAAACATTCACAAACAGCAACAGGATAACAAACAACTGAGGAGAAAGTCTCGTATGAATCCCGACGAGAAGGAGGACTGTGAGTGTGCGCCACCACAGGCCGAGACCAGCCCCGCAGGAGGACCTTACAGGTGGGGGGCGCCGAGAGGAAAGAGCCGGGGATGCTAAAGGGAGAGCTAGCTAGCTGGCTGTAGCTGGGAGCTGCGTGGATGCTCCTGCTCTCTTTCTTTTATCTATATACTGTATTTAGGCTGAGTGCATTGCAAACACTGGCTGTTTGAAAAGTGAACAGTGTAACCACTTTGCAAACGTTATTCTACATGAATAATAACGTTAGTAGAATGAAGGCCAGCGGGCTAGCTGTGTCAGCGTCAGGATGTGCAGGTCTCTGTCTGACATGTCTCCTGCTCCAGCAGACCCACTGACCCACTGAGCGTTTCATTTAACGCTTATTAACTGTGGCTGCACATTTAGCAGAATACACCGACTGACCAGAATCACTGTCAGGCTAAGCTGATCGCTTAGAGCTGCAGCACACCGGCTTTTTTGTCCTAGCATGTCATTTTCATATTGTTGTTTTCAGATTGTAGACTGCTGTAATGTGCACAGTGCACAGATGCAACCAGCGGAGAGTGAAGCAGCAGTGGTGTTAGAGTCCTCATGTCAGTGCAGCACATCGTGACCTCTGCTGCACATCTCACCCTTTATTGTCTGTTGTTCAATCAGAGAATACGAGGAGCCTGAAATAGAAAACCCAGAAGCAAGCCGAATGTAAGTACAACTGTGTGTGTGTGTGTGTGTGTGTGTGTGTGTGTGTGTGTTAGCATGTATTTAAGGCTGCCCTGCTCTCCACTAGCAGTGCGGATCACTCGTGTTTTTTGTCCACTCTCGCTTCTTGTTTCTCACTCTCTCTCTTCCTGTTGTAGGCCTGATTGTTTGTGGCTGTTATAAGCGTGTTGTCAAATGTTCACCTGAGCTCATCGGAGTGAAAGAACTTCACAACAAACTAGCCTGCTGATATGTGCTGGCAAGTTGATCCTGTCGCAGTGCTGAGCAGCAGGCGTGTGTGTGTGTGTTATTACAACAATAATAATAATTTGAGTTATTTAAGGTGTTTAAATTAGTTGAGTTAAAATCAACTACTGTCCACGAGAAAGCCATATCAACGTATTTATGTTTGTTTGTGTAAGTCTGTATGTAAATAAATCTACACTGCCTGACACTAATATCTGATATAATAATCTAATATTGGCTCTGCACTGTCTTGTGGAGTTACGGTCACTGACAGTGACTAATGAGTCTGAAAGCTCCTTCACAAATCGAAATGGATGTGGTGATATGTTGTCATTGCACTGCACTGTTTTTAACACTCACATGGCCAACGCTGCAGTCACACCGCTGTGTGGAGTTGGAAAATATGTTTACCGTTTGTCCCGTGTTGCACTTACTGCGGTATAACCTGGATCCACACATTCCGAACACTTCTAACCTGTTGTGTCTTACCTCCGAACGCAGGAAGCGAGCAGCTGCCAAACATCTAATAGAGCGCTATTACCACCAGTTAACGGAGGGCTGTGGGAATGAGTCATGCTCCAACTCATGGTGTGCCTCGTCGGTTGGCTTTAGCCGCATGGACAACAATGCGGCGGCAGTCAAAGCCCTGGAGCTCTACAAGGTCAACGCTAAGCTGTGTGACCCCCACCCCTCCAAGAAAGGCACCGCCTCAGCCTACCTGGAGAGCAGTGCTCACAGCAACTCTGCCTGCAGCAACAGGAAGATGAACCATAAAGATGTCCACTCTATACGGGACAATTTCAAAGGTGAGTTGATGTTAGACACTCAGAGTTTGTTACATACGCACAGTTGAACCTGTCGATTTCATCCGTTTTCCTTTTATTTTGAACCTTGTGGATTCTTTAGATGTAAATTACCTGACAGAAGAGAAAGTGTATGAGATCTTGGACATCTGTGGAGAAAAGGAAGATTACTCGCCTCTCATCAGGGTAATAGGCCGGGTGTTCTCCAGTGCTGAGGGCCTGGTGCAGAGCTTCCGGAGGTCCAAACCTCACACCAAGGAGGAGCTCAAGTCTCTTGAAGTCCCTTCAAGGTAAGGATGAGGACAAGGATGAGGATGAGAAGGAGGCAGCTGCCTGCTCTGCTACAGCTATGGAGGAGGACTCCCCCGCCTCCTCCTCATCATCAAGGCTTGGAGAGGGCTCCTCATGGGAAAATGATGTACAAAAGCTGGCCCCCGATGAGGTGTCGGTGGACATCGAAGCCGTGCGGCGAGTCTACGAGCGCCTGCTGTCCAATGAGAAGATAGAAGCAGCCTTCCTGAATGCACTGGTCTACCTCTCACCCAATGTAGAGTGTGACCTGACGTATCACAATGTGTATTTACGAGACCCAAACTACTTGAACCTGTTTGTTATAGTGATGGAAAACGGTAATCTCCACAGCCCTGAGTACCTGGAGATCGCCCTCCCACAGTTCTGCAAGGCCATGAGCAAACTCCCACTGGCAGCCCAGGCCAAGCTGGCACGCTTGTGGTCTCATTATAGCGCTGAGCAGATCCGGCGCATGGTGGAGACCTTCCAGCAGCTCATTACCTACAAGGTGATCAGTAACGAGTTCAACAGCCGCAACCTGGTCAACGATGACGACGCAGTGGTGGCGTCCACCAAGTGCTTGAAGATCGTCTACTATGCAAACGTTCTGGGTGGTGACCTGGATGTGGAGCACAACGAGGAAGAGGACGAGGAGCCCATCCCAGAGTCCAGCGAGCTCACCCTGCAGGAGCTGCTGGGCGAGGAGCGGCGGAATAAGAAGGGCCCTCGGGTGGACCCGTTAGAGACAGAGTTGGGGATCCGAACCAACGACTGCCGGCGGCCTCTCATTCCCTTTGAGGAGTTTGTCAATGAGCCTCTGAATGAGGTGCTAGAGATGGACAAGGACTACACTTTCTTTAAGGTTGAAACTGAAAACAAGTTCTCCTTTATGACCTGCCCTTTCATCCTGAACGCCGTCACCAAGAACCTGGGTCTGTACTATGACAACCGCATCCGCATGTACAGCGAGCGGCGTATTACTGTGCTCTACAGCTTGGTGCAGGGTCAGCAGCTCAACCCATACCTGAGGCTCAAAGTGCGCAGAGATCACATTATTGACGACGCGTTGGTCAGGGTATGTGTGTGTCGCATCTTTTTTTGTTTGAATACACTAGCTTCAGTTTGGGGCACCCTGTACTGACTGTGTTCTTCTTGTTTCTCTGTAGTTGGAAATGATAGCAATGGAGAACCCTGCAGACTTGAAGAAGCAGCTGTATGTAGAGTTTGAAGGAGAGCAAGGTGTTGATGAAGGAGGCGTTTCCAAAGAGTTCTTTCAGCTGGTGGTGGAGGAGATCTTTAACCCAGACATTGGTGAGCAAACATTTCTGTTTGCCTCATCAGTTCCTTGTGAACGAGTGTTTTCAAAATGTGGAGAAATTGTCAGCATAAGAAACCGACTCAATCCAAAAAGTGTTGAAAAAATAATGTATCTCAATAAAAATCTTTGACTGCCCCCCCCATCCTACATAATCAACCTCTCTTTATTTGTGAATAGGACAATCAGTGTGCGTGTGTAATTTAAAAACTTCCTGTCCACCAACTAACCTAATTTGACTGCAGCCTGGCACTTCGCCAGGAGAGGTCACCATAACTGAAGCTTCGAGTATTAAACCCATTTTCGAAACAATTGGCTCAAGTGGTTCGGTGCTTCATAAAAGCTTCATTTACCCATCACTACCTGTGACATGTAGTGAATTACTCGAGTACAGGTACCTTAAAGTTATCAACCTTCACCAGCATCGTCGTCATCTGATTACATGAAAAGCATTAACACCATTTGACAAATGCTCTGAACAAATCCTTATTTATTCTTTTTCATCCTCATAGGAAACAAATTAGAGTTGGAATATAACAGCCTTGCATGTTTCTTTACCATGTTATATGCAAGTGATAAAAAAAATAAAATTTCTGCTCAGTGAAGTCTGAAAAGTTATCACTGGTTTCAACGTTTAACATCTCACTTGACATTTTTAAACTTTGTACAGCCTGAGACAAACAAGTTTTGAACCTCCTTTAAACAAAAACAGTGATAAAACTACGACAAGCTGAACACCTGCAAAGAAAAACTCAGGTCATTGAAGTGTGGGTGTTATTCCCAGTCATCATCGTCAGCTGCAGCCTGAGCAGCCGGCTGGCTCGTCACACAGTTGTCCTGAGAAGATCCTCCACGTTGACCCTGAGGACACAGTGAGAGGGGGGACGACACAGTGAGAGGGGGGACGACACAGTGAGAGCACAGTGAGAGGTCCATTACCTTTCTGGAGTCTGAGGAGGCAAAGTTCCTCATGGAGGGGTTGAAGCCTGTGGCTCCCGGGCCGCTGAACGCAGACTCTTCTAACCATGAGGGCACTTCCTGCTGGGCCTGCCAATCACAGTCAACACATGAAACAACGTAGACAGACGGTGGCTGTGCTGAAGCTTCTTCTGTGATACACAATGCCTGCACTTTTAATAAGTACTTCCCAACCCCCACTAGAGGTGGCCCAGAGTTCACAGGAGGCCTTGATCTTAAGATGCTGTAGGACTATTATGAAGTCAAGAGGCTCAGTGTGGTTCCTTATAAAAACATTGGTGCTGTTCAGGTGGATTCTTAGAGCAGGTAGCTTTCTTACCTTGGACAGGATTGTGACCAGCAAGCGAGCCAACTGGCCATCAGCATCTGGGTCATAGAAAGACACTGCTCTCCCAATGTTACCACAGCGGCCAGTTCTCCCAATACGGTGGACATATTCGTCAATGTTGTTGGGGAGGTCAAAGTTCACTACGTGCTGTACATCAGGAATATCCAGACCGCGGGCAGCTACAGAGGTAGCTACCAGGACCGGACATTTGCCGGAGCGGAAGTCTGCCAGAGCCTGCTCCCGCTGCCGCTGCTCACGGTCACTGACAGACAACACAAGGCGTCACATCACCACCTGCATTAAAACAAGGTGACAACAGATTCATGGACTCACTTACCCATGAATGCTGGTTGTTGGAACATCCTCCTGGCACAAGTACAAAGCAATGAAATCAGCTTGTCTCTTAGTCTCCACAAACACCATGGTGCGCTCCGTTCCTGCAACCAACACCAGTCATCAAAATCAACAACTGTGCCATTATTATTATTATTATTATTATTATGTCATAGAAGAGCCCAGAGAGCATTTTAAAAACTATTAGATGAAATGTAGGAATGGCACAATAACCTGATGGTACACAGCCATTCAAAGTTTGTAGACTGACTTATAGGGTCCAAACCTTGTTTTCAGGGTTGCTTTAGGATTAGAAATATACTTGACAAACATGACACCAAATAATCACATTTTTCTGTTTCTGCACACTGGAAATGAGTGAAACACAAAAAAGTTACCAGTTGTCTTCAGGATGTTAAGGAGTTGCTCCCTCTTGGAGAACTTTGTGACTTGGACAAATGTCTGCTCCACATCACTGCAGGCTCCACCCACCACACCCACAGCCAAGAACAAGTAGTCGGTTTTCAGGAAGTCAGCAGCCATCCTGTAAAAACACACGTCATTATTTATACAGGTTTGGTTCTGGGACAGTTGTCCACATCAAGAGTAAAAGCTGATCAGTGAGCAGACCTCTGGATGTCCTCGGGGTAAGTGGCACTGAACATTAGAGTCTGGCGGTGCTCTTTAGTTGGCATTCCAGGGGAGCCCACCAAACGGCGCATGTCAGGTTCAAAACCCATGTCCAACATCCGGTCAGCCTCATCTAGCACGAAGTACCGCAGCTTACTCAACCCAATCTGAGAAGAGACACCATTGAGCCACATGTTCAAGTCTTCAACTTAAGACTAATTTGGATGTAAACATCAAGTGACTGAAATTCACCTTTCCTCTTCCAATCACATCCAACAGTCTCCCCGGTGTTCCACACAGCACATTGCACCCCCTTGAGATTTCCCTTATTTGGTGTCCAGTGCTAACTCCACCATAGACCACTGCTGGACGCACACATGTCCTACAAGAGACAGGAGACAAAGATTAGAAGCCAGGACAACGTGCAAGGTCCAATTACTTTCTTTTTTTTTTTTTTTTAAGCCAGCCGAAACGTACCCATAGGAGAACTTCCGGGCCTCCATGTAAATCTGGTTGATGAGCTCCCTGGTTGGGGCCACGATGAGGACTTCAGGCTCCTGTAGCTCACTGAAGGAACTGGCAGCCACACCGTCTGTCATCAGCTGCTGCAGAATAGGGAGCAGGAACGCAGCCTGGAGGCAGAAAGACACTTTAACCCTCTGTCCACAAGCAAAGTTAGTTAGTTACAGGTCAGATGTTGATTCACTCATCTCACCGTTTTACCAGATCCAGTCTGAGCACAGGCCATGAGATCTCTGCCAGCAGAGATGATTGGGATCCCATGCTTCTGTACAGGGGTCGGCTTCACGTAACCAGACTTGGTAACAGCTTTTCTCAGGGACTCACACAATGCTGCCTCATCAAAAGTCTGAAGGAAAAGGTTTGGTTTGATGACTCAGCAGACTGCCCATCATTTATACAACAGTTTAAAGATATACCAGCTTTAAAGGACAGTTCAGATTTATAGCCATAAGTTTAAGCCTTAGTTAGACCTCAGATTAATCCACAGATCATAATGTTAGAGACGTCCTAGTGAGGTGGCAGCTTGTCAGCAGGTGAAAATATCTCCATAGCACTATGAACCGTCCTCAAATCCATTCTATTATTTTAGGCGTAAAAGAAGTCAGTTTGGATTCTGTTGTTAAAATGTTTAAGTGTTGCGTTGTGATGTCATTGAAGCTCTGTGCTAACAGAAATGTCACTGTGCACAGAAACCAGACTGAGCTGTCTGCAGTACACAACGTAATCTTTACTTGCATCCCAACTACTCCAATCCTTAACTATCAGGGCTGCAAGTTCAAATAGTTGAATCAACAACTCTATAATATGTAAAATGCCAATTTATTGCATCTTACCAGAGCTCCTTTAATGGCTTATAATTCAACGGCTACAAATAGAAGACTTTGCATATAAGAGAATATATATATATAACGAGCAACTCTATTGGGTTCATACTGAGTCACTAATTCATTCTTACCATGATAGCCTGCGGTGGATTGGTTCCGCTAACATCCACCATGATGTCATCATACTTGTCAAAGTTGATGCCTGTCTTATAGTGGGAAAAAATGGACTCTTCGTCTTCAGGCAGGGTCGGGGGAATGTACGTGACCCTGGGTCCTGTGGGTCAGAACACACAGTGGAACAAGCTTACAAACAGACAAGACCGCTGACTTTATTCACATTGAAGAGTTTATTAACTTACGGTCACCATCACTTTCATCGTTATTTTCTTTGTCTGCCCCTGTGTCAGACACAAATGTCAATCACATAAGTGAAATGATTCAAATCCTAACTTAACGGATAAAATCATTCCATTAGTTATTAAAAAAATATGTCATCCTTTTCACAGTAACCTGCAATGACAGAAGACACACTCCATATTTACTAAGAGGACAAAAGACAAGATTTCTGACATACCTCCTCCTCCAAAGCCTCCTCTGCCACCCTGGTCACCACCTTTAACACATCAATCATTTTAGAAAAACACATCATCTCCTGCTTCACCATAAAAGGACTGAAACAAAAGTCACCTGATCTGAAACCTCCTCTTCCTCTTCCTCCTCTGCCTCCTCTAAAGCCTTTCAGAACAAACAGTCAAACACAAACATTTAACTTTAGGGTTAAAAAGTCAAACTACAACCAAAAGGAGCTTCTGTACTTGAGTGTCAGAACAGAAAAACACATACCATTTTGGGACACTCCATCTCCTGTGAAAACAAGGTAGTTTATTTAAAGTCAACCATCATGTCTATAGACGCAGGTCAGCTGCACTCGATAGAAGCAAAAATATAAACATTACCAGTGAATTCACTGCAATCCATTCCACCAAATCCTCTGCCACGGCCTGATAAAAGAAACAGGATATAATCAGTGCACTTTAAAACAGGTTTAATGCTGACTTCATAATCATTCTGTCTGTCTTCAGCTCGCTGGTCTCATCCAGGATGCTTCCTGTAATGGTTGTGGTGTCAAGGGTTTCTATCAATGTTTTGATACTTGTGCTTCTGTCAAACTGTTGGAATCCCTTGTAACAACGAGCTGACCTCCATCAACAAAAGGCACAAAGTACTACAGTCACATTTGCAGCACACAGAGGAGCTTCTCATACACAGCATTCCTTCATTTCTGAAACCATTTAGTGATACGGACATTCAGGACTAATCATTGTTGTGGGAGATACAAGACCTAAACACCTAAATCACAACAACAATGCAGTGTAAAAAACATTTTCAGATTAAAGTTTGTTTCTATCATGTAAAATATTCTTTATTATAAAACCAATCACAAAAATCCTAGTTTTTTTAGACTCTAGAGTCTGAGCTAACTAGGCTCAACCATTACATAGAATTAGAGTTTGTTAGTAAAGAGATCTGCATGTTTGCAGCTTTTGAAGACACTCAAACAGAAAACACTGGCTCACTGACTGGAGGATTGTGTGTGGGTGGATGAGTTAATCACAGTTCACGTCTCACCTCGGCCTCCTCTACCTCTGAAACCACCTCTTTCTCCTCCTGCATTGTTCCAGTTGCCCCCATCTGCAAAACAACCATCTGGAGAGTCAGTAGCACCAAGACTGAGCTAAGTGCTAACTGACACCACTTAGAAATACTGCCAGTGCTTACCATCCCCATTCTCATCAGCACCTACAAAATAAAAGCACCAAAGTTACACCTGCTCTACAACCTCTTCCCCTCTAAGCATTAAACAGCAGCTTAAACTCCAACTCAGGGGTCTAATTTCAGTTCCACATCAAACCACGAATAGCCACTGGTTTTGACTGGTCTGAAGCATGAACACTTCTTCTGCCTTTCTGAGTGTATAGTTAGTTACTTCTAAAAACAAAGAATCTAATGATCATTCCGTTGTTGAATGATGAGCAGGCACCTGAAGAGAACGCACTTTTAAAGCCTCCTCTTCCTCCACGACCTGAGTCTTCGAAAGAAGAGGTATTCATCACTCAACCTTTCTACACTTACCCCGTCCAAATTCACCACTGGAAGTATTCCAAGAGCCTCCTTGGATGCCTAAAGAGAAGGTGTTCATTTCCAACAATGCATCATGCTGACTTCAACAGTTGTTAAACGATGATGACCGATGAACGCTTTCATTCCCACTGCTACAAGGGGTCATTTCAGATGCTTAAGGCTCATTCAAAGGTGATTTTTCACTCATGAAAGTATATTTATGCATGCATTTGTGCTATATTCTGTTAGTCCTGTCAACCTGTCGCACTTGACGTTTAGTCAGTGGATAATGGACTGTAATGTGTCCTTTCAGATAGACAGGGTGCAACATCAGTGTACATCTTTGAATTTCCTGACAGAACAGCTGACGTACCTTCAGTTGGGTTGTGGCTGGTTAGTGTGGTAGTACTAGTAGCTTCCTGTAATGAGTCAAGTGAAAACAGTTAATCCGACTGTGTGCCTCGGTGACAGGAGCAGCAAAGCTCGTCACAATCATCAGCTGCATCTCAAAATCAACTTACCCCTTCTTCCCAGTCGTCCATTTTGTTCACCTGAAAAACTCAAAACTACAAAGTGAATATTCAAACGGTGGAAATATACACAACAATAGAGACACTCGGAACCGTAAGAGTCTTTGCTAAAGCAGTTTAACCTTTTTTCTTTAACTTAAAGTAACCTTTCGAAAGAGACGTTATCGGCCCAACACCACGTGACCTACCATCGCCCAAGTGTTAGCTGAAGGTAGCTAAAAGGTAGCTTAAATTCCGACACACTGTCGCCTAAATTACTAAAAGTTTATTTTACCAATTCCGACAATCTTAATAAAAGGTAAGCTACTTACAGCTCATGTCGTGAGACTAACATTTAATTGCTACTTTTAGCTAATCATGTCAAACAATGCAGGGGCACGCGCTGCTTCGACGTGGACACTGCGTATGAAGCAGGCCGTGGCGCGAGCTCAAATTAGCTAACAAACTTAACACAATAAAACATGTATTGAAGCTAAGTCTATTAAAATGACTGATGGTAATAAAGTCTGAGCAGCTAACCTGAACTTACTCGGGAACTTGTACTTCTCAAGTAGAGCTCGGTGATGAAGCGCCTCGTGCCAAACTTTGTTCCGTAGCGGTCAGGTTGAGTGTCTCGCGCGCGCGCACGTAGCGTCAGGGTTGCCACTTCCGCCGATTTCCCGCCCAACTGGACTATTTTGAAAAATAAGTTATTTGTTGTATTAATGAAGTTATTTAATGAACTAAAGTTGAATTAACGCGAATAATAATAAAGTTAATTAATGAACTAAAGTTAAATTAATGTGAATAATAATGAACTTAATTAATAAACTAAAGTTGAAATAATGTGAATAATAATGAACTTAATTAATAAACTAAAGTTGAAATAATGTGAATAATAATGAACTTAATTCATGAACTAAAGTTGAGTTAATGTAAATAATAATGAACTTAATTAATGAACTAAAGTTGAGTTAATGTGAATAATAATGAACTTAATTAATGAACTAACGTGAATAATAATAAACTTGCTTTGGAGATTTAAGTCTTTCACTCTAAATGACTCCTGCTAAAAAGACTATTGCACTTTGGGGTCAGTTTATTTTGTGGAAGGCTTCATCTGTTGTTTTACACAAAAGTGTAGGAAGAAATATACGTAGGGAATTATGTATTTTTCTTCCTACTGTTTGGGGTAAGAACTTTTAATTTGTTTGTTCAAAACTGTTTTGGATAGACATATAATATTTTATAAATAAAAATGGGTACGTGTGTCCAGATGAACAAACTTGCTGTGATGTTATATTTTGTGTTTGATAGTAATAGAGACTATATAATGATCATTCTTGGTAAAATCCACATGTACAAATCAAAATGGTCTGGCTCCAAACTGCTTTCATCAGCTGATGATGAGCTTATGACAGTTTACAAAATAAGAATTTCTATATTTTAAAGAAGTAGCATGTGACCACCATCCAGGAGCCTATGATTTATTTCTTTATTTTCTGGTGTCAAACAAAAAAAAAATCAGAGTCACTTTCTTTGCAGGTATACAAACACAAAGTTTTGAACTCTGGTTGCTCTCAGTGGACATCCACAGATAGTCTACATGTAGCGAAGAAAACAAGGGCTAAATATAAACCCTAAAATGAAACTGCTATGTTAAACTGATGAATAAAACAAACTATAGAAGGTATGGCATTAGTGCTGAAATAATGTGATTTATGTAGCAGGTTGTTTTGTGTACATGATAGTAATATGTAGATTTGTATATGAGTGATATTATTTAAAAAATCTGTGTCCTCTCTTTGATTCCTTTTCCGGACTCTGCTCTTCACCTCTGACTTACAAAGTTTAAGTAGGTAAGGTCTATATATTTTCTTTGAAATGTTCACAAGGTGTCATTCAGTTAATCCTGACAAGTTTGGTATGCTCCTGTTGAATACTTGACAGAGAGCTGTAAACCTGAATACTGCATTTCATTCCTGTTTGAAGTCATTTTGGAGCCATCAGCAGCACACATTCACATCATTAGATGTTCACCTCTTCCACGTTTGTTAGAATAGATAGCTACCTCATCTTATTTCATTAGCTCACCTGTTAATCTTTGAACTATGTTTTCCATCATCAAACTACAGACTTTTTATTTCAACACTGACCTGTACCTATAGTGGTATTTCTATACAGTCATTTGTTCATATCGTGGTTGGAGCATCTTCATCACCTTTATGTTCCTGAGGTTTAGACAGAGACAAGCTGTTTGGTATTATTCCTTTTGTTTAAGACTTGTGTCAAATATTTGTAGATATATTAAACAGTAAACTGGCTGTTAAGCAGCACTGCTCTCTGCTGGAAAAACTGTGTAGCAATGACTTCTATGTATTTTTATATCTGCAGAGATGGGCTATATCAGATGGGCTCTATGACAGACTGCTGTCTTTCATTGTCTGATTAAGATTATGTGGCTGAAAACATGACATACATCTTGTGAGCAGCATGTGTGATCTTCACAATTTAGGTAAGTCAGAAATCATGTATAGACCAACATGATTTTCAGTTAAAGCGATAATAAAGATTAAGATGTGTTTAAATGATTCTTGAATGTACATTTTATTTTGTTGATAGATATAAAGTTATTTTAATATATGGGCAATGCACAGAGAATAAAGTATTATATTATATTATATTATATTATATTATATTATATTATATTATATTATATTATATTATATTATATGTTGTATATGGGCTGTGTGTGTGATGAGTCCAGTCCTTGCAGCACGTTGATCCATGATATATTATATTATATTATATTATATTATATTATATTATATTATATTATATTATATTATATTATATTATATTATATTATATGTTGTATATGGGCTGTGTGTGTGATGAGTCCAGTCCTTGCAGCATGTTGATCCATTCCAGCAGCTCTTGTAGCTTGAACGCAGTGCATTGTGGGACGTGCCGTGGGCTGGTGGTGAAGTCAAGATGGCGGTGAACGTCAGGCAGAGGAAGGACCCTGCGCTGGGAAGGCCGTGAAGGAAGTTCGGAAGAGAAAAGCGTCCGTTGCTGCCCACTCACACCTCAACCGCCGTGCTGTCGAAGCTGGAATCAGCCCGCGGAGGACTCGAAACATTCACAAACAGCAACAGGATAACAAACAACTGAGGAGAAAGTCTCGTATGAATCCCGACGAGAAGGAGGACTGTGAGTGTGCGCCACCACAGGCCGAGACCAGCCCCGCAGGAGGACCTTACAGGTGGGGGGCGCCGAGAGGAAAGAGCCGGGGATGTTAAAGGGAGAGCTAGCTAGCTGGCTGTAGCTGGGAGCTGCGTGGATGCTCCTGCTCTCTTTCTTTTATCTATATACTGTATTTAGGCTGAGTGCATTGCAAACACTGGCTGTTTGAAAAGTGAACAGTGTAACCACTTTGCAAACGTTATTCTACATGAATAATAACGTTAGTAGAATGAAGGCCAGCGGGCTAGCTGTGTCAGCGTCAGGATGTGCAGGTCTCTGTCTGACATGTCTCCTGCTCCAGCAGACCCACTGACCCACTGAGCGTTTCATTTAACGCTTATTAACTGTGGCTGCACATTTAGCAGAATACACCGACTGACCAGAATCACTGTCAGGCTAAGCTGATCGCTTAGAGCTGCAGCACACCGGCTTTTTTGTCCTAGCATGTCATTTTCATATTGTTGTTTTCAGATTGTAGACTGCTGTAATGTGCACAGTGCACAGATGCAACCAGCGGAGAGTGAAGCAGCAGTGGTGTTAGAGTCCTCATGTCAGTGCAGCACATCGTGACCTCTGCTGCACATCTCACCCTTTATTGTCTGTTGTTCAATCAGAGAATACGAGGAGCCTGAAATAGAAAACCCAGAAGCAAGCCGAATGTAAGTACAACTGTGTGTGTGTGTGTGTGTGTGTGTGTGTGTGTGTGTGTGTGTGTGTGTTAGCATGTATTTAAGGCTGCCCTGCTCTCCACTAGCAGTGCGGATCACTCGTGTTTTTTGTCCACTCTCGCTTCTTGTTTCTCACTCTCTCTCTTCCTGTTGTAGGCCTGATTGTTTGTGGCTGTTATAAGCGTGTTGTCAAATGTTCACCTGAGCTCATCGGAGTGAAAGAACTTCACAACAAACTAGCCTGCTGATATGTGCTGGCAAGTTGATCCTGTCGCAGTGCTGAGCAGCAGGCGTGTGTGTGTGTGTTATTACAACAATAATAATAATTTGAGTTATTTAAGGTGTTTAAATTAGTTGAGTTAAAATCAACTACTGTCCACGAGAAAGCCATATCAACGTATTTATGTTTGTTTGTGTAAGTCTGTATGTAAATAAATCTACACTGCCTGACACTAATATCTGATATAATAATCTAATATTGGCTCTGCACTGTCTTGTGGAGTTACGGTCACTGACAGTGACTAATGAGTCTGAAAGCTCCTTCACAAATCGAAATGGATGTGGTGATATGTTGTCATTGCACTGCACTGTTTTTAACACTCACATGGCCAACGCTGCAGTCACACCGCTGTGTGGAGTTGGAAAATATGTTTACCGTTTGTCCCGTGTTGCACTTACTGCGGTATAACCTGGATCCACACATTCCGAACACTTCTAACCTGTTGTGTCTTACCTCCGAACGCAGGAAGCGAGCAGCTGCCAAACATCTAATAGAGCGCTATTACCACCAGTTAACGGAGGGCTGTGGGAATGAGTCATGCTCCAACTCATGGTGTGCCTCGTCGGTTGGCTTTAGCCGCATGGACAACAATGCGGCGGCAGTCAAAGCCCTGGAGCTCTACAAGGTCAACGCTAAGCTGTGTGACCCCCACCCCTCCAAGAAAGGCACCGCCTCAGCCTACCTGGAGAGCAGTGCTCACAGCAACTCTGCCTGCAGCAACAGGAAGATGAACCATAAAGATGTCCACTCTATACGGGACAATTTCAAAGGTGAGTTGATGTTAGACACTCAGAGTTTGTTACATACGCACAGTTGAACCTGTCGATTTCATCCGTTTTCCTTTTATTTTGAACCTTGTGGATTCTTTAGATGTAAATTACCTGACAGAAGAGAAAGTGTATGAGATCTTGGACATCTGTGGAGAAAAGGAAGATTACTCGCCTCTCATCAGGGTAATAGGCCGGGTGTTCTCCAGTGCTGAGGGCCTGGTGCAGAGCTTCCGGAGGTCCAAACCTCACACCAAGGAGGAGCTCAAGTCCCTTCAAGGTAAGGATGAGGACAAGGATGAGGATGAGAAGGAGGCAGCTGCCTGCTCTGCTACAGCTATGGAGGAGGACTCCCCCGCCTCCTCCTCATCATCAAGGCTTGGAGAGGGCTCCTCAGGGGAAAATGATGTACAAAAGCTGGCCCCCGATGAGGTGTCGGTGGACATCGAAGCCGTGCGGCGAGTCTACGAGCGCCTGCTGTCCAATGAGAAGATAGAAGCAGCCTTCCTGAATGCACTGGTCTACCTCTCACCCAATGTAGAGTGTGACCTGACGTATCACAATGTGTATTCACGAGACCCAAACTACTTGAACCTGTTTGTTATAGTGATGGAAAACGGTAATCTCCACAGCCCTGAGTACCTGGAGATCGCCCTCCCACAGTTCTGCAAGGCCATGAGCAAACTCCCACTGGCAGCCCAGGCCAAGCTGGCACGCTTGTGGTCTCATTATAGCGCTGAGCAGATCCGGCGCATGGTGGAGACCTTCCAGCAGCTCATTACCTACAAGGTGATCAGTAACGAGTTCAACAGCCGCAACCTGGTCAACGATGACGACGCAGTGGTGGCGTCCACCAAGTGCTTGAAGATCGTCTACTATGCAAACGTTCTGGGTGGTGACCTGGATGTGGAGCACAACGAGGAAGAGGACGAGGAGCCCATCCCAGAGTCCAGCGAGCTCACCCTGCAGGAGCTGCTGGGCGAGGAGCGGCGGAATAAGAAGGGCCCTCGGGTGGACCCGTTAGAGACAGAGTTGGGGATCCGAACCAACGACTGCCGGCGGCCTCTCATTCCCTTTGAGGAGTTTGTCAATGAGCCTCTGAATGAGGTGCTAGAGATGGACAAGGACTACACTTTCTTTAAGGTTGAAACTGAAAACAAGTTCTCCTTTATGACCTGCCCTTTCATCCTGAACGCCGTCACCAAGAACCTGGGTCTGTACTATGACAACCGCATCCGCATGTACAGCGAGCGGCGTATTACTGTGCTCTACAGCTTGGTGCAGGGTCAGCAGCTCAACCCATACCTGAGGCTCAAAGTGCGCAGAGATCACATTATTGACGACGCGTTGGTCAGGGTATGTGTGTGTCGCATCTTTTTTTGTTTGAATACACTAGCTTCAGTTTGGGGCACCCTGTACTGACTGTGTTCTTCTTGTTTCTCTGTAGTTGGAAATGATAGCAATGGAGAACCCTGCAGACTTGAAGAAGCAGCTGTATGTAGAGTTTGAAGGAGAGCAAGGTGTTGATGAAGGAGGCGTTTCCAAAGAGTTCTTTCAGCTGGTGGTGGAGGAGATCTTTAACCCAGACATTGGTGAGCAAACATTTCTGTTTGTTACAGAGCGTGTGATGCTGCAGCTTAAAAGAAAACTGTGGCACTTTAATTTCCTAATGTTTTACTGACTAACTTTATAACTTTCAGTTCACAGTTTCAGTGTTACATAATTGTATCATAAAAAAATTACATGTGGACTTTAACGTGTTCGGAAGTAGGGCAGTGACGGCTTCAGCGTGAACAACATTTCATCCTTCATTTATTTTAGTATTATTATTTTATTTATTCTTTATTTGTTAACTTTAGAGAGGGATTATATATAACAGGTGAGGCAGCACATTCACAGTGATGCTGATCAGTGAGCGTAGCCACAAAGTTTGATCCTTAGATCAGATTAGAAGCTTTAACATGTTCTGTTGCCAGACTATTAAATCTCATTTAGAACACTGCAGAAGGTTTATTGTGATATTCCAGGAATTACGAGTCCCAGTATCTTTGAGCACTGGCAGTCCAAAGCTCCTCGCTCAGTGCTCCATGTTTCCAGTGGCCTATTGTTTTGACCAGTCCAAGGCACACCTGTCAGGCGGAGGGATTGTGTCGGCAAACTGATCACTAATATTTTTGAGCACAGTTGTCCAAAGAAGTCTTCAATCCTTTACTTCTGCTCATCGAAAATAGTGAATTGATCTTTCAGTCTCTCTTCAGAGCTTAATCATTTTGCTACAATATGGGAGCAAACATAATGCTGATGTGATTCAGAAATAGCAGCATTGTTAATCAGTTTAACAAATATTGTATGGCTGCATTCCAAAGTGCATGTATTAATTAGTAATGTCTTCTCTTCAAGGCATGTTCACATACGATGAACGCACCAAACTGTTTTGGTTCAATGCGTCATCGTTTGAAAATGAGGGACAGTACACTCTGATCGGCATCGTCCTCGGCCTGGCCATCTATAACAACTGCATCCTGGATGTCCACTTTCCCATGGTGGTGTACAGGAAGCTGATGGGCAAGAAAGGAACCTTCAGGGACTTGGCTGATGCCAACCCGGTAAGAAATACCTCAGCAAACGCAACAACAAATTCAGTTTAGCTTTGAACACTTTTTAACTTGATGAGCAATTCTAAATGTTTTGTGACTGTGCTGGAAAGGTTCTACACCAGAGCCTGAAGGAGCTGCTGGAGTATGAGGGCAGTGTCGAAGAGGACATGATGATCACTTTCCAGATTTCCCAGACAGACCTGTTCGGGAACCCACTCATGTACGATTTAAGGGAAAATGGGGACAAGATTCCAGTCACGAATGAAAACAGAAAGGTGAGCCAACAGAAAGCAGGAAACTCTATCCAATCTTTTTCTTGAGTTAGTAGGGATGCAGTCATACGTACTACCATTCTTTGGTGAATAAAATCACTTGAACAAGAATTCAAAAGCTGATCTGTTAACCTTTAGTGATGTGTTTTAGGTCAGTATGTGACCTGATTCATCAGATATGGAAGGTGTGCTGTGAATTTTTTAAGTACTCCTAACACTAACTTGCTCTCCTCCATAAGGTTACAATACAAGACGCTTCCATCCTATTTCCAGCTGCTACTAATTATTTCTGACAGCTGACGTCCACAGTCTGTGCTAATAATGTTTATACATTTTCTTGACAGAAATATCTTGTGCCATATTGCACAGCTCTACCAGTTTTCTGTACTGACCTCCAAATGAACTGTGGACTTATATTGATCTAATTTTAATTATATTGAGATCTGTGGAGAGTCCTCGGTTACAGAGATGTTTTGCTGGTCAAAGGTTCAAGGTCTGTCAGGATATTAAAAAGTAACTGTATTGTCACTGTGTTGATGTGTGTTTGTGCAGGAGTTTGTGGCACAGTATGCAGAGTACATGCTGAACAAAAGTGTGGAAAAGCAGTTCAAAGCGTTCAGAAGAGGCTTCCACATGGTCACCAACGAGTCACCGCTCAAATACCTGTTCAGACCAGAGGAGATCGAGCTCCTGATCTGTGGAAGCAGAGTGAGATTTGTTACCACATGTTTCAATGTGTCAAAAAAAGTCGTTCACATTTACTGAAATTCTTCATCTCTATCTAAATGTTGTCTTTGTCACACTGCAGAACCTGGACTTCCTAGCACTTGAAGAAACAACAGAATATGACGGAGGTTACAACAGAGATTCTCGAATCATCAAGTAAGAGTGTGTGTGTGTCTCTGTGTGTACAGTTCGTGCACACTGTTGACAATAATAGAGAGGTTTTCCTGTGAGTTGAAATGTTGAAGTTAAGCACACCTCACTGCTGTAGGTGTGTGGTTGTAACGCATCAGCATCCATCATCATTAATGTTGCTTGTTGCTGTTGCATCTGTATTTTAACCGTTTGGGATGTTTGTTTTCGTCGCAGGGAGTTTTGGGAGACGTTGCACTCGTTTGGTGAGGAGCAGAAGCGCCTCTTTCTGCAGTTCACCACTGGCACTGACAGAGCACCTGTGGGTGGGCTGGGCAAGCTGAAGATGATCATTGCCAAGAACGGCCCTGACACAGACAGGTGAGCTGCCGTGCACACATAATGCTGCACTCATGTCTTGTTGATGGTGTGACCAAGCCTTCTTCATAGCTGCCCCTTCCCCAAACACATCCGTGACTGTCTCCACTTACCACTTACCCACCTTCAAATCACCTTTGTGTCTTTGAGTGTCCAGAAAAGTGATTGTAAGATTTATGCCCAGAGCAAACAAACTATGACATTTTTCTCATGTTTCGTGGCCACCTTACCCCTAAAATACACTGCATGTGGAACAGCTCTGCCATGGCAGCGGAGCCAATACGTTTCAATTTTAGTCAATGTGTCAGCTCACAGTCTCCGTCGCCGCTGTGTCACGGCTCCACAACGACTCCGGCTACCGGCAGCCCTCCGCAGCACATATGCAGAGCTTCTATTTTTCACGGACACCGGAACACAACGCATAAATTCAGCGAAGAGCAGATTGTGCGGGGAAGGAAATCGGCTACAAAATAAAACCCAAATTTATTTTCAAGATAAAATACTCACCTCAGAGTTCACCGCGGATCGAGTTTCATTACAAGAACACGTCATAGTGGGCGGGGGTGACCTGAAGTCAACAGGCTGTTCATTTATGACACCTCACATCCACCAGACACCAGAAAAAGGATGCGGCGTGGAATTTGCCATTGCAGGAGTCAAAGAGACTACTGCCGGCAATATCGCAAGATTATGTGTGAATTGATGCTCGGTGGCCGGCGGAGCCGCACCAGTGCACAGCACAAACGGATTATGTGTGAGTTAGCAGACGGCAGAGTACGCTGTTGTTCCGGAGCAGGGCCTTTCCTGAGCCGTTCCGCATGCTGTTGCAATCAGTTATGTTGACCCTTTTGGCCGCTGCGTTGGGAGAATTTGAACATTTTCTGCTTTCTGCATCTATTTTCTATAATCTTAAATTCAGCGTTTTATAAGTTTGACGCTGTTCATTGGACACAACAAGTCCTCTGACTGTGTAGACTGTGTGAAAACTGACCCGCTGTGAGTTTTTTCCTTTTTGTTTTTGTCTTGCCAGGTTACCGACGTCTCACACTTGCTTTAATGTGCTGCTGCTGCCTGAGTACAGCAGCAAGGAAAAGCTGAGGGAGAGACTGCTGAAAGCCATCACCTATGCCAAAGGGTTTGGCATGCTCTGAGCCCGTGCTCAAATACACAGCAAACGGACTCCTTCTCAGAAAGCCCATCAAACCCCCCTGCCCTTCCTTTATCAGACACAATCTAAAAGGTGACAAAAGATAGACCAGAGTATGTTTCAAGGAAAAGCAAGTCAATAATGAGAGAGGAGAAATGGTTCCAATAGAGCGCTCTAGTAGTTTTTCTACTGTGCCTGCATCATTCTGCATCAGTCAGTGTAAGCACAGAGACCTCCTGATCAAAGTCCACACCCCACATTTACATTATGTGAATGAGCTGCAGCTTCCCCGTCTTTTTTCTATGTACAGAGAGGATCATTTTCCTTCTTATTTATTTTAAGCTTCAAATGTTTTTTTTTCATGCCTGCCTTTTGTGATCGCTTCCTTACTTAGGGAAAGGGGAGGGTTAATGTTAAACAATGTCAATTTAACAAGTCAATATAAATCCAATTTGTTGATCAAAAACATGTTAATGTAGCTCTGAACTGTTCACAGATGGTGGACAGACAGAATCTAGTCTTAGAGTAGACTTAACTACACAACATGTTCCCCACTGAAGAACGAGCTCTCACTGACCATTCCACTCACAGCCATCAGTTATTGTTTCTACCAAGTCCATTTTTGATCAAGGTAAGCATTTGGAAAGTTCCTGTCATTTGGTCCAAAATGGCACATTATTATTATTAAATAATTGTTGTTGTTTTGTTTGTTTTGTTTTGAGGCCTTTTTCCTTTTGGTGGGGGGAGGGGGCACTGCAGGTTAGACTCCAATCTTGTCAGAGCTGTGTAAGTGCACTTAGACATTTTCAGAATGTTTGTTTTTTTGGCCACAGGTTGCTAGGATTGTTTGAAGCATTTTATTTCCATGTCTTCCTGTGTTGACGATTCTAAATAAAAACAGTATTTATATATCAGTGCGATTGGAACTACGATGCCGTATTGTGCATGTTTTGGAGATTGTACACATGTAGACCAGTCACTGATGATGTTCTCAGATACAAACATAAAGCTCTTCTTGTGCCAACCTACAGTCAGTTGATAGGTAAAACCTCGGTAAGCACTTCATATTTCTGGCTTAGTCTCTGTTCAATATAACCCCCGCTTATGTGGAACCCCCACATGTAGTCAAGAAGGCAGTGTGCAGTTAAGAAAGTGTCCTCAGACCTTTTCATTGTCAGCCTCTGGCCGTGGTTACGCCTGTCATTTTGTTACAACATGCATCCTTTGACCTGACACATGTCAGTGTTTGAATTCACAGTGCCATGCCAGGTGTGGGCTGGCTGGCGCTGGCGCTGACGCTGACGCTGGCAAGTGAAGACAGCAGTCTGAACAAAGCTGCATCCCTGAGTCAGTCGATCCTGAAGTCACTGTGTCTCATAAGCCCGACATGTTCTGAACACAGGGTTCCCACCGGTGCTTGAATTTCAATTCAGCGTTTTCAAGGTTGTGAAAATGCTTGAATTTTTTTGTGAAGTGCTTTAAAATGCTTAAAATAAAAAAAAACAGAAAACAAAAATGTTTCCTAAGCGGCTATGCGCTTGATCCGATGCCTTTACTTGCAGAACTCAGTTATCATACTCGCTTGGTGTTCTGCCGAGGAATAACAGTAGACTACTATCGACACCTGTTGGTCACTGTTATTGCGCTATGGTAGTTACACAATACACCGCTCACAAGCTGAGAATACAAGCCAATTCACAATTAGTTAAAATTCGAAACATCTACCACCATATGAAATAATGCTAATTAGACCCATATTATTATGCCATACAGTGGCACCGCTGCCCTTCCCATGACCATCATGGCAAACACAACTAGTAGGCTACCTATTTAAAGGTGCTGGAAAAATGGAAAAACTGGTGCTTGAAGGTGCTTGAAAAGTGCTTGAATTTGTTCATGAATAAGGTGTGTGAACCCTGTGAACAGTCCCTCTGTCCCTTTTTGAAAATGTGACCGCTCACTGATATGTGACAAAACAACATTTAAAAGAACAATGACATTTAGACAAATCTTATTCTGAGAGGATGAATCCAAATGTCATCACGGGTGTAGTTCACAGACTGAAAGTAGGAAACAGAAACGGTTAACCTAGCTCTGTAAAATACAACCAATCAGCTTTCAGAAACTCTCAAGCTTTTAGTTTACTGTATGAAGACAGGCTGGACTAACTCTGTCCCCCTGCTTCTAGTCTAAACATGTCCTGGACCTGCAGACCACTAACATTGATACCAATTGTGTTCTCTGACTGTGTGGACACGTGACTGTGATCAGATTTCTGTTTGGATCCGTCACATTGAGTGAGAATGAAAACAGGTGTAACCATTGTCTAAGGAAAACACTTTTTCTGTCCAACAACATGAATTGGAATATCAACTGTGAAATCATGTCCCCACAGAACAGGCAGATGTGTAGTATTTTTCTCATGCTTCTGTTTGTGTTCAGTTGAATAGGCTATAGGACTTGCATGGTGTTCTTGCACACAGACTAATTCACTGGTTTAAATGTTTGTTTTTTGAAACCTGGTTCTTGATTTTAAAATTTTGGCCATGATTCTCTTCCTCTTTGAACTCGTACTGCATTAGGGCAAATGGCACCAATCACCAGACACCCTGACAGGTTTTAAATGCATCTGCAGTTGAACCACTATTTAAACCACCTTTTTGAGAGTGGAAGCAAAATGGACACGCATGAAATGTCCCTCTTATTGCATTGTGCACATCCAGTAAACGCAGAAGGTTAGCCAACAGGCATTTAAAATTTGGGTACTGTCACTTCAGTACCCAAGCATACAACTTAAGTGTCAGGGAAAGGAAAAGCCAAAGGCTGCTGTAAACAGTGTGAAGAATGCACCACAGATCACTAAATAGCAGACATTTAAACACAGTCATCAAAATGTAAAACTAAAACTAGTCCTCAAACATTGACTTTTTGTTTTACCTCCAGATAAGTGGTTCCCGTAACTGTGGACAAAAACGTGTTTGATCACTTGTAGTTGACATAAAGCAGATTTTGTAATAAATGATACAGCATTTGCGTTAAAGTGTGCTCACTTGCTTTTTGGAACTTTCAACTTTCCTAGTTTGTAAATCGAGCTGACTCGAGTGTCATCACATTGATACCAACTTCAGTCACGACCATGACTAAGTGGTCATACATACATACAGGAGATAGTAACCCCTATCCCGGTTTCAGGATGGTCTTTGGTGAATGTTCTCCTTGATCTTTTCTCGCTTTTGTTGGTATAACATCAAAGACCATCAAAAGACTGAACACCAGAAACGGACAACTTTAACTGTCTGTGAACACCAGACCGAAACCACTCAGCATCCACTGGGAAGAGGTCAAAGGTCATCGACTAGGACTCACTGGACACAACCTCTGACATCAGAGTCAGGGGTTACCATCTCTCCCCACATACAACCACCTCTTGTCATGTGACCAAAGTTATTTTCTTAGGTCATGTGATGACAGCTTGACAATTAAGCAAACTCCATTCACTGATAAAAATCAAGAGATGTGGTTGAATATACCTGAAAGCCAGTTAGTGTCGCTAAGTTAAGATTTGTCATCAAGACCCAAATTATTAAAAAAGGTATTCCTTAAACCAGGACTATTACAGACAAAATACAGAAACAGTGTCAGTGAGTATGGATAGAGCAAGGATGGTTTATCTGCATCAGTGCATTCAAAGCTGCAAGGTGTCAGGGACTACAACCTTCAGCTGACAGTCCCTGACAAGCTGTTCACAGCAGATGGGTGTTCTGTGGGTAGTCATGAGCACTTCAGTGGGGGTCTTTGTAGAAGGTTTAACTTGTGACTTCTCATTCAGACTCTGGAGTGTCTTGTTCCTGCTGTCCTAGTGATGTGTCTGCAAGAGGAGTATCTGATTGTTTTTTTTTTTTTTATAAACGCTGCTCTGCCTGTGAGCATGATGGTTCCCACAAAATGCCACTAAACCACAGTGCTCAGACCACAGCAGTACACAACAGCTCTGAGCCATTCTTTCTGTTCCATTGCTCTTACTTTCTCATCGTCATGGTTTCAGCCAGACCTGGGCAAAATGATGTTGCAGGATACCTTTCATTGCTTGTTTTAGCCTTAATTGGAATCACTGTAGAGTGAAAAGAGTGCCTGAAAATGTGAACTAACACCGGACTGTGTTTAAATCACTACAGCATGCAGTATGTTTGTGCAAATAAGAACTTAGCTAGCGTTATATACTGCGGTAAACCTCAATCACATCACAACAAGTCTGCAGGTTAAAACAAAGGTTATTGAGCCCAGGTCTGGTTTCAGCTGTTTAACATTACTCTGTACCTCTGTTTTGTAATGCTGAAGATGCTGCTCACCTGGACATGTGAAAGGGCTTTAGAGCCTAGTGAAGGTAAAGGTGAAAGGTCAACCCGATCTTGGAAAGGGAAGCAGTTTTCATCGATTGGTTTGACTCCACTGTTAACATTCTATAAGATACAAACTGATGAAAGGCTAAAGTATCCAGTGTTGTGAAAACATGCTAAATAAAGACGACTGCTTTTTTCCAACTTGTATTGCTTTATAATCCTGATTGAGTCCAAGGTCCTTTGGTGTGAATGATTCTCAATCATGTTCAGCTGGTTTAGAGTTGACCTAAGTTACTGTAGCATTTCTCGTATGTCATGCTAAGAAGCAAACCTTTTCTGACCTCTATAAGTTATTGATTTTAACAAGGTTAAGAGTGTGATGTTGACCATGTTACCATACTGACATCTGGCAATTAGCACTAAACAAAAGTGCAGCTGAGGCTGATGAGAATGTAGTTTTATTTAGTTTTACAAGGTAAACCAAATTGAAATGTCAAGTTATAACAATTCACTGGACGACATGGGTATATGTACCATATTCCATAGCAGCCAAGACATAAAAAGTCATTTGGATTCATTTTCTTATTTGTACCAAATTTTAAATTGTCAAAATTGAAGGCCACACCAGTCTCGCTGCTCTGAAAATGTAACATACCTCTGAATATGTATCAGGGTTGATCACTAACCGGGTGTTTTTTTTAATTTATTTTTTTATCTAAACTTAAAGCAAAGAAAGGTGTGCACATCCCACCTCAGTTCAGATGCAGTACTAAAGCAACAAGAAAATGGAAACGTAGTCCTCACACTGAATATTTTAAGCTCCCCAAGATTTAATGATGTAGCATTTCAACCAACAAAGTCTTCAGGCAAATAGACCAACTTACCATTTACATACACCATACAACTACACAAACAATCAACATTTGACTTATCTTACACTGTATTAATAGTTCCACAATTCCCATAGTCCGTTTCTGCTTTAGCTTGAAAAAATTTTCTTGAATATAAAAAAATCAAATTCTTGTTCAGGATCGTAACTGATTACCTGAAAATAACTCAATGCCTTGTGTTAAGCTGAGATCGATGTACAGTACATTTTCTGTCAGTGTTTAACAAGAATGTGATATACATAGTCAAATCATTCATCCAACTTTTATTATGAACACTTGAAGATAAGTTTACACCTGAGCACCTTTAGACATTAGCATAAGTGTTTCAAAACTGCAAAAAACCTTCTATGTGTACTGTGACTTCAAATCTTATTTCAAACTGGTCTTAAAATCAAACCCAGGAAACTTCACTAGTGGTAATAGTATTGCTTTTAAAATGTAGCTATAAATGTAACAAATGAAAAGTAAAATTCAAAATAAAGTACAATACATTTTTAATCACACACATTTGAGAGACTGCATCTTACATGAGATTGAGGGAAAGTGGTAATAAAATTGCTGATACTTTTGTGATTAACTTTAAATTAACATTGCATGCTTTTGTAATTGATCCCAAAAATACAATGGTATGACATCATCACCTTTTTCATGCCTTTTGTTAGTCAGTACATTTTTTTTTCTACAAAATAAACTTTGTTTTAATGTAATAAATTAAGACAGTTATATTTCTCAGTTGCATCACACAAAGAGCTCTAATATCAGTACAAAATAAAGTAATGGTGTAAATCAGTGATGATTGATCAAGGACAAGTAAAGAAGACCAAGTACTGTGTACTCAATCGTACCTTACAAACAGTACATAGTTCAGTTTTCACTTGGTACTCAAGTATAGTAAAGTATTGAGGTACCCAGCCCTGTGCATATCTGTGTTTATAAGAAGGCATGGTTGCTATTTTACAAGATATGGAAATAATGAATGGAGACAGCGAGTGTCCAGCTGCTGGTCATATGCCATTTTGTATGTACAAAGAGTCAGCATGAATGTCCTGAAGTGGAGAAGTCCTTAAGCATAGTACAGTAATAGTAATATCAATCCAATTCGTCGTCGAATCTTAGTGTTTGGACCTCATTTGACAAATTACCGAGACGTTGCTTGAGTTTACGCTGGGAAGATTCATAGTGTTGGTTCAGCTTTCGAAATTTGGCTGACATGATCTCTATACTGGCTTCAATTTTGTTGACTTTATCCTCCAAGTCTTTGGCATCAGTAGCAGCGACCAGCGACTCATCTATGAGATTATCTTTCAGTAGGATGGACCTTCCCTTGTCCTCCAGTGCATTTTTAGCATCTGGATACTCAATGAGTGCCTCCATCAAATCGTCTTTGGACAGGGCAAATAGATCAGAGTAGCCCACACTTCGGATGTTGGCTGTTCTTCGGTTTCCGGCTTTACTGCCTTTAATACCGAGGATGCTGATTTCTCCAAAGTATGCCCCATCACTGAGAACCACAAACTGAGTAACTCCATCATCTGCTACTACAGCCAGCTTTCCTTCTTTAATGATATACATTTCCCTGCCAATGTCCCCCTTCTTACAGATGTAGTCACCAGGACTGAAAACTTGAGGCTGAAGCTTAAGGACCAACTCAACAAGCAAACCTGCTTCACAGTCTTGAAAGATGCGCACTTTGCTTAGTGTCTCCAAATGTACGTTAATAGCTATCTCAGCCTTAAGCTTGTCTGGCAAGTTCTTTAGCACCTGCTTCTCATCACAGGTCTTCTGCTCTGTCCATAGGTAGTCAAACCATTTCACCACCCTTATCTCAAGGTCTTTGGTGACCTTCCGAAATTGCATATACTGCTTGATAGAGTCAATCTTAGCCTGGAACTCTACACGTGCAGCATTCATGTTGGAAATCATGGCACCGACATTGCCTACAATCGTTGCAAAAATCAGAACTCCAGTGAGGAAGTCAGCCACCACAAAAAAGTATTCAACATCTCGGACGGGGGGTGGTGTCTCACCAATAGTGGTCAAAGTAAGAGTGGACCAGTAAAAGCAGTAGATGTACTGCCTGGCCAGACGAGCATACTCAGGATTCTTTGTGTCTGGATATACCCAGGTGTCTGTACCAAAACCAAGCACTTTGGAGATGGCAAAGTAGAGGCAGGCATTCCAGTGGATAATAATGATGATGTAAAGTACAAGATTGGCAATTCGGAAGATGTTGGGAAAATTGGTTCGAGTTTCTGTCCGGTCAAAGAACTCAAAGAGTCGAGATAACCTAAAGAGGCGGTTGAACCTCCACTCTGGGTTGTGGACTCCAATTTTGATGAATACAATATCAGTGGGAATTAAAGATATGATGTCTAATTTGAACTGGCGTGTCTTCATGTACTTTTCCTTAAGAACCTTTTCATCTTTTACAAGCAGTCCTTGCTCCAGAAAACCTGTTGACACATCAATAGAATAAGTTTCCTGTAATCACAGATTGCACATATTCAGCAAAATTCCCATGACTGACCTGTTCTGGTTCTCACAAAGCTGTCAGCAAGGTAGAAAACATCTGATATGTAGTCCAAAACCAACCACAGTGTTGAATGTGTGTACTGTAGTTCATTAAAACATGACCTATAGGGAAGAAAAACCATGACAAATGGCCTCTGAAACATCAACAAGGTAAAGAAGACACACAAAATGCCATGAATTCAGACCTGGCAACCAGGAGCATAAGGTTGTAGAACACTGGGATGGATATTGTGGCCAGCCAGTAATAGTACATATCTGTGGCAGGGTCCATGATCCACACCTCCTTTCTGAATGAGAGAAGGAGAAATCTCTGTTAAAATAGCATGTCTAAAGTAAAAAAGTAAGGTAGCCCATTGACAAAGCTTGTTGGTATCAGGAATTTAAAAAGTATTATATTAGTATCAGTATTCAAGAATTCAAAGTTATGCCCAGTCCTACTACCATCTATTATGATCCAATTTTCCAAATGAAAATTTTCTTATTTGTGAATTTAAGAGTGCTAACTCTAGAAGACTGTGAAATTTAAACATTACTCCTAGAGTTCTGATTCAACTAAACTCATCTTGGATATTTGCACGTAGAGTCATTTTTTATTATGTAGATATTGTCTAAAAATCTTCAGGTACAAACTTTCATGAAAAATGTTGATTTCAACCTTTTTGTTTCTGCTGCCCTCAGGGAATCTAAACACAATGATCCCAATAAAACCAGATATATACAAAATTATGAGGAGGACATGTAGAATGTTTCAATTTGATGGAGAGTTGCAGTCCTAGAAAAATGTATGTGGTACTTACGGTTCTTCCTTTTTAGCATCTTTTTTGTCATCTTTCTTGTCGTCTTTCTTGTCGTCCTTTTTGTCGTCTTTCTTGTCGTCTTTCTTTTCATCTTTCTTGTCGTCCTTTTTGTCGTCTTTCTTGTCATTCTTTTTGTTATCTTTCTTGTCATCTTTCTTATCATCCTTTGTGGGTTCCTTGTCATCTTTTTTGCTGTAAATAAACAGAGGCAGGTGAAGTCTATGTTTAATCTTGTTGTCATGCAGTAGTGTCAGAGAGCCTGAGGGGGGCGCTGTGACACAGTACATACATGTTACTGTATATTGCAGGTGTTAAAATAAGCAGCAGTCTTAAAGCTCTGAGCACAGCATCATAAATATATATATATATATATATATATATATATATATATATATATATATATATATATATATATACACACACACACACACACACACACACACACTTGACATTTCTTGGCCCTCTCTAGTCAAGAGAGATGGTATGGCCACTCAGGATAGCAAACAGTGAAATATGTATAGACACTGTGAAGTGACAGAAAAATCTGATTTCATGAATTTGAATTGACTCTGTTCTCTTTAGTTGAATGAGGCAGTGTGATTAAGTTGTGAGGGAGGATCCAGATCATCTTACTCGTCGTTGTTGTTGCAGTTGTTCATGTTTTGTGCAGCTAGGGGCCACGGACCACCACTGCAAAGAAACAAATGTACATTTGTGACAAAGACACATAACAACTCAATATCAAAATATATGTTTCAGATGGGTTCTGTAACTTTAAGGAACTGATGATCTTTCTGACAACTTCTGTCATGTCTTATATAAAACAGCTTAGTCTTCCAGGAAAGACTGTCTGAAAGTGACACTCATATATAGACATAAGATGAAGGAATAAAGGACAGGCATCTTCTCTCATACTTTTATTCTTTACATAGTCCATTACATTAAATGTGTAAGGAAGAACATGAAACTTTAATCTACTATTATTACTACAACTATTTTTTTTAGCTTCAGCTAAATCTTTTTGGTTACCATGGCAACATTCTGTGTATTTTAAATATGGACTGAGCTGGTTCATTCAGAAGAAACAGACATGTTTCCATCACATTTTTGCAAAGAAACTACAAAATGTGTGGATGTTTCTTTGACTTTCAGACACTCTTTGTATTGTCCCTCTGAGGTCTGGCATGTGGTTTCAGGTGTACTGCTCACCTGCTCCGGTTCCTGGTGGTCTCCTCTGAGCTCTGGCTGCTGAGTCTGGACTCTGCAGGGTAAACACTGTTCGACCCAAAGTGCATCATGTTTGACAGCCTGGGTAAAGAGAGGTTTATCAGCAGATACACACTAGCACATCACAGTCCAGTCGCCTCAACAGCAGTCTGATGCTGGCTGTCCATCAGCCTGGAGACATGAAATAGGACAGAATGATGATACAGGTGTTAAGCACGCCAATCAAATGGTTTAGGTCTTGAAATGTTTCTACTAAAATGTTACAGACTTTATTTTATTTATTTATTTGTTCATGGTTTGCTCTTTTGTGGCACAAGGAAAATTATGGATTTCAAAAGAGAACATGCATTTCTTGAGAGATTATAAGTATTATTTTAGTTCAAGTTCACAAGTTGTGATCATTTTAAAAATGCCATAACTCATGGAAGCAGGCGTGTGTTTTGAGTGTGTCACAGTCACAGACAGCACATAATGGTGCTTGATTCCAGTAATTATTGCATACTGTTTTAATGACACCTCTGTTTGTTAGGTCAAGATGTGCTTTTACTCCACGTTGTTCCATATAGACATATAGACTGCAATGACTCCGCTGACAGACAGAGGAGTCGAGCAGGTGAAACACCTCAGCATGAGCTTCCCTCCTTTGGGTTAACTGGCCCTGACACAGCGGCTTTGTGTTGTTTGTTACCATCACAGCCATGACAACCATGACTAAGACAAGTGACTCCCACATGTTTGAATCCATCTCCTAAAATCAATCATATTTTATGTGAACAAACAGGCCTCAGTCTTTAAGATGAAGTATATTTTGGTGTTTAATGGTAGCAGCCACCACGACTCATTCATTATCAGGTCATTCCTCGCTAGTATCTATAATACTAATAATACTATACTGTATTGTATTGTTATTGTAAAATATATTAAAATACGTCTGGCCTATGAACTGGTCCTGAAGAAACACTCTCTTTCTTGTAATAAATAAGATGTAAAATCTCATTCTAATCACTAACATACACATTGCACATAGCCTACACTGACAGACAGTTCACGTCTCTGTATGTTTAGTCCCACTAGCTCAGCATGTTTCTTCTTTAGTGCTGTAAACTCAAATCCTTCTCTCCCAGATTACATCTGCTAAACTTAGATTTTCAGCCTATTATTGTCTACTGTATGAACTGAGTTTACCTGAATGTGAGTGATGATGAGCAGTTCAGGCAGTGAGGAGAATTCAGGGAGAGCTCTGAATGAATCCCATATTAGTCCTCCTTCACATCAAACATGAGAGCGACAGGAGAGCTGAAGACTCATGCTGACATCTACAGATCCTGCTGTGGAAGAGTTGATGATATGTGTCTTCTAACACAAGTCACAGGAGCAAATATGGACAAGATCTTCCCCTGCTGTGGTGGAGTTCTGTCTGTTCATCCAATCTGCACCACCTCCTCCAGAGGATAAGGGGGGAGGAGGAGGAGGAGGAGGAGGAAGAGGGGGAGGGAGGAAATAATCATTTTCTATTCCTTTAAACTAAAGTACCTGATAACCAGCGAGTAAATGTAAGCAGAGATTGTCAGATTGATTATTTAGTTTGATCCTGAATGATGCTTCAATATTTCACAGTTCACAGTGTCACCATGTCAGTTGTTCTGAGTGTATATATCTAAAGAAGATGAGCCTGCAAACCTGCAGAATGTCTCAGCAATATAATAACATTTAAAGTTATTCTATATAAAATATGCTATATGTCAAATCTTTGATTTGATCTGTCGCTGAGATTTTAGACAGCGTGTTTAATGTTTAATTGAACTGTGACACAAAATGATGAACAGCTTTCTATTTTCTGCGCGTTGTTTTCACAGAGTAGTAAAATAAAGACAAACATTTAAGTCTGACACTGTCATGGTCACATTGGGTCGATTTTATTTATAGTAAATGAATTTAGTACTTTCTGGAGGACGGAAATATAAACCATAACTTGATTTATTTCATTTAAAAGAAGCTCACCAAAAACAACTTACAGGTAGATCCCAATCCATCAACTTTATCCAACATGCTACACGGAGAAACAGAAAGAGTGTAGATAATGTCAGCAAAGAGCTCGCTCGACTATTGTACGATTGCACGGATGTAGGAGAGTTGTTTATTATGCTTTATTATTATATTACTGTTATCACATTTTAATATTAAACATAGTCAGGATAGCTGTTTTGTGTATATATTATGTTCTATGTTATGTTAGGTATCTCTGGGTGGATAAACAGGGCTGACTGGGGTCTGAGCCACCTCTTTATTTATATCTCTTCCAGTCTGAACAAATCCTCTTAGTGTGTGGACGGCTAAAATGAGACATCAGACTCCACCTCCAGCTCTCAGAGAGCAGCAGGACAGTCCCCTGGCAGCCTCAGCTAATCTCAGCTCTGCTTCTTCCACTGCTTCCCTTAGTATACTGGACTGGACCCACTGACAGCTGGGATCTCACAGAACCCCCACTCGCTCACCGTGAAAGTGAGAGCAGGTGCAAACACAGTATGATGGGCCACCCATCACGCAAGGTTCCTCCTGATTACCCAGCTCATGTTTGGAAGATATTAAACAGAAATGAAATCTTAAAATCATCCTTAAAATAGATATTAAAATAGACAGAGAGAGAGAGAGAGAGAGAGAGAGAGAGAGAGAGAGAGAGAGAGAGACGGAGAGGAGGTTAGGCTGCAGCCACACAGCAGTTAGTTAGCTGCTGTAAATGAGATTAGAGTTAATCTGTTGATGCTTCTTGGTGAGCAGACAGAAAAGATGTGATGGATCATTCGATGTAGCTGCTGTTAAAGGAAATCGGTTACAGCCCAATCAGCAAATATCTTCAATCAAATGTATATCAGACCCTCTCTAAGACAGAGATAAGTGTGTGTGACAGACAGCGTGTGTGTTGTTTGTGGTTAGATTTCAAGAGAAAGTCACACAGCATAAGTCCTGCACGTCTTGACTTCATACTGAATTATTACATGTTCTTTACATGTCAGTACTCATGTATTGTATTATATTGTCACTGTGAGATGAAGTAAGAAGAAACCATCAAAGGACCTGTGTGTGGGATTTAGTGGCATCTAGTGGTGATATTAGAAATTGCATCCAGCAACCAAGTGTGAAGGAGAAACTATGGTCCATATTTATTTATGTATTTATTTCAGTGTTTACTTTATCTGTTCTGGGCTACTGTAGAAACATGCAGGTTGAACATGGCAGACTCAGTAGGAGAGGACCTGCTGCGTCTGTAAAAAGGTTAATTCTGAAGCGACAAAAACAGAACGATGAAATAACATTAAACAAACTGACTGAACACATCATTTACTAAGTAAATTGTGGTGAGCCGATGTTACTAGTCTCCAGGCTGCAGCATGACACTGGAGGTCCACCATACATAATCACTGGCCCCTTGTGTATTTATAATTGCAAAGCTGCTCTGGATTCAGCTTGTTGTCTCTACTGTCTCCCAGGATGCACTGCTCATTGAATCACACTGCTGTCAGGATATTATCACTGAACATTTTAACAGGATGATGAACAGATTACTTTGAGCCATGACACCCAGAACTCCTTACTCTGTCACCATTGTTTTGTGGGTTGTCATGAAAACTGCAACCTCTCAGAAGCCATGGAGAATTTAGACCAGACTGAGTGAAAACTATTCAGTACTTAATATCTATATCTATCTCACCTCTCTATGAATGTGTCTCCAGCCATCTGTGACTGAAACTAAAATGAGAAGGAGTCTTGAATGAATGCAGTCAGCTGTGGTGTAAAACCAGAATCAGGACTGAAGATGCTTCAAATCAAACTCTGACCTTACCTAATGTGTTGTTAATTTCCAGTGCTGCCGATGTGTTAACAAGCTGCTGACAGCCAACACTGCTCCAACACACCAATTAAATTCATTACTGCCTCAGTGTCAGCTCTGTCAGCCTCCCCACAGGAGCATCACCTGCCTCACCTTCCTCAGGCACCCGCTGTACCCCAGGTCAGTTCAGTTCACCTACACATGAGACAGTCTAGGCTCAAAGTGAGCACACCACACAATGGTGCATTCAGGTTCTGATCATTAGTTTGTAAACTGACAAAAATCCAAGTTATCACCTAGACTTAGCTGACAAAGTGGAAGCAGGTAAACAGAGATACATTGTTATGTTAGATAGGACATCTTTTGCTCAGATCAACACATTCAGGCTGCTACCAGGAACAAGGAGTTTATTTGAGTCATGTTCCAGTATGAGCAACAGAGGTAATTAACTGATTCATTGCCAGGAGATCCAACAGGTAGAGAACCTTTCTTCTTCATCATCAGCCTGTATTGAACCAAGTCCAGAGATGTCAGTCACTGAAGGCTCCTTATTAGACTCTCAGTGTCATGTTTACTGAGTTTGATTCTTTAAAGCACTTTGACTTTAAAGACACTCTCACTGACCAATCTGGACAAGTACTTTTGAGATACAGTATAAGATGCTGTAGTGATGTATATACAAAGATACACATCATGTTTGTTCCACTGGTATTGTCCCGATTGGAAGACTTGTTTATTTGAGTTTACTGACTGTGGGTCATTTTACCTGTTTTATGTCCTCAGTGAGGTCGACTCAAATCCTGAGCTTTATGTTTTGTTTCATGTCAACTCACCAAATGTCTTAACTGAGCTGAGCTGAGCTGAACTGACCTAAACTAAACTAAACTAAACTAAACTAAACTAAACTAAACTAAACTAAAATGAACTAAACTAAACTAAACTAAACTAAACTAAACTAAACTAAACTAAACTAAAATGAACTAAACTAAACTAAACTAAACTAAACTAAATGTAGCGGCCAAAGTGGTCTTTAAGTTAAATAAATAGAAATTGCTTTAAAATGCATAAATAGATAATAAATAATTTAATTTGAATTTGTAATTTCATAGATAAGTTAATTTCATGATTGAAATGATGAATATTTTATAGGAAGGTTAAAAGAATAAGAATTCATGTATATAAGATAACTTGTTGTTTTGGATTAAAAATGTGTACTGTCGCTTTAAGGCTCACGAGCCGGCTTCCGTAGCCTCTCGCGCTTTTCATGGCAGATCGCAAGGAACCGTGGAAGCTAACAGTCTTCTTACCTGTTGCTCTTCAACTACCCGAGAGACTTTAAACCTTTTTATTTTCATTAGAGACGTTTTGTTAGTTCATGTACGTTTTGTAACTGTATTAAGAAGAACACTAAACTATGGGGATAATTTTGTCTCAAAAAGATTTGAATGCGTAGAATATGATTTGAATGCGTAGAATATGATTTGAATGCGTACAATATGATTTGTATACATATGCATACATTTATAAATATCCAAATACAAAATACAAATATAAAAATGTGACATACAAATAAATAAACGAATTTGTATAAATAAATGTGGATTTGTAAATATATTTTCGAGATTTGAAAATAAATGTCCTTGACTTTGTGTGTGGAGTCAGCATTTGTGGATCCATTTTTTGCTTTTGTGGATCCATTTTTTGCTTTTCTCGCGATGACGTAATTTTGAGACATTCCTACCTCTCACCAGATTCACAAATAAATGCCACCAGATTTGAATACAAATAGCGGTACACCCTTCACCGAACATCCAGCAGATGGCAGTGTTGTGCAACGGTGCAGACCAAGGTACTTTTTATTATTCTGTTTCTGGACATAATGGAGAGAAGCTGAAACCAGAAACGAGTGTTTTTTCGTTTTTTCGTTTTTGACAAAAAACGAAAAAACGCATCTGCCTCTACAGGTTAGCGGCATGTGCCTCAGATAGTGGTATTTAGTAGTGGCATTTCCGGGAAATGCCACTACTAGATGCCGATGCCACGAATTGAGCCAGTGTGCACGTCGCAGGTCCACACCCAGGACAGTCTGTGCAAAGCGTCAGTCAATTGAAAACCGGACATTTTCATGAACCTATAAAGAAAAAAATCCTCAGGAGCCCCAGACAGGACGTAAAAATGTCCGGCCAAAAGAGGACGTTTGGTCACTCTTTAATAAAGAAATAACTTTGTCAAACGGAAGAACTTTTATTTTGAAGAGTACCGGGCAAAGAAGCGTACGAGCCCCGCCCACCACTAAAACGGAATATGGTAGTGGAAATTTTGTTTTTGGTGATTGGAACAGAAAACGAGAAATTGAGCCGAATTTTTTGTCAAAAACGAAAAAACGAAAAAAACACTCGTTTCTGGTTTCAGCTTCTCTCCATTATGTCCAGAAACAGAATAATAAAAAGTACCTTGGTCTGCACCGTTGCACAACACTGCCATCTGCTGGATGTTCGGTGAAGGGTGTACCACTATTTGTATTCAAATCTGGTGGCATTTATTTGTGAATCTGGTGAGAGGTAGGAATGTCTCAAAATTACGTCATCGCGAGAAAAGCAAAAAATGGATCCACAAAAGCAAAAAATGGATCCACAAATGCTGACTCCACACACAAAGTCAAGGACATTTATTTTCAAATCTCGAAAATATATTTACAAATCCACATTTATTTATACAAATTCGTTTATTTATTTGTATGTCACATTTTTATATTTGTATTTTGTATTTGGATATTTATAAATGTATGCATATGTATACAAATCATATTGTACGCATTCAAATCATATTCTACGCATTCAAATCATATTCTACGCATTCAAATCTTTTTGAGACAAAATTATCCCCATACTAAACTTCCGTTTTCATTTCAAGACGTTGTGGAGTGGATTTATTTCAATTACATGGACAAAGACAGTGGAAACATAACTTTGAGTTGGATAAGTATCAGCGTAAGAAATGGCACTTTCCTCGCGGTCTCACGAAGACTAAACCTCTATACTAAACTAAACTAAACTGAACTGAACTGAACTAAACTAAACTAAACTAAACTAAACTGAACTAAACTAAACTAAACTGAACTAAACTAAACTAAAATGAACTAAACTAAACTAAACGGAACTGAACTAAACTAAACTAAAATGAACTAAACTAAACTAAACTAAAATGAACTAAACTGAACTGAACTAAACTAAACTAAAATGAACTAAACTAAACTAATCTAAACTAAACTAAACTGAACTAAACTAAACTAAACTGAACTAAACTAAACTAAACTGAACTAAACTAAACTAAAATGAACTAAACTAAACTGAACTGAACTGAACTAAACTAAACTAAAATGAACTAAACTAAACTAAAATGAACTAAACTAAACTAAACTAAAATGAACTAAACTGAACTGAACTAAACTAAACTAAAATGAACTAAACTAAACTAAACTGAACTGAACTAAACTAAACTAAAATGAACTAAACTAAACTAAACTGAACTGAACTAAACTAAACTAAAATGAACTAAACTAAACTAAAATGAACTAAACTAAACTAAACTAAAATGAACTAAACTGACTGAACTAAACTAAACTAAACTGAACTAAACTAAACTAATCTAAACTAACTAACTGAACTAAACTAAACTAAACTGAACTAAACTAAACTAAACTAAACTGAACTAAACTAAACTAAAATGAACTAAACTAAACTAAACGGAACTGAACTAAACTAAACTAAAATGAACTAACTAAACTAAAATGAACTAAACTAAACTAAACTAAAATGAACTAAACTGAACTGAACTAAACTAAACTAAAATGAACTAAACTAAACTAATCTAAACTAAACTGAACTAAACTAAACTAAACTGAACTAAACTAAACTAAACTGAACTAAACTAAACTAAAATGAACTAAACTAAACTAAACTGAACTGAACTAAACTAAACTAAAATGAACTAAACTAAACTAAAATGAACTAAACTAAACTAAAATGAACTAAACTAAACTAAACTAAAATGAACTAAACTGAACTGAACTAAACTAAACTAAAATGAACTAAACTAAACTAAACTGAACTGAACTAAACTAAACTAAAATGAACTAAACTAAACTAAACTGAACTGAACTAAACTAAACTAAAATGAACTAAACTAAACTAAAATGAACTAAACTAAACTAAACTAAAATGAACTAAACTGAACTGAACTAAACTAAACTAAAATGAACTAAACTAAACTAAACTAATCTAAACTAAACTAAACTGAACTAAACTAAACTAAACTAAACTGAACTAAACTAAACTAAAATGAACTAAACTAAACTAAAATGAACTAAACTAAACTAATCTAAACTAAACTAAACTGAACTAAACTAAACTAAACTAAACTAAACTGAACTAAACTAAACTAAAATGAACTAAACTAAACTAAACTAAACTAAACTAAAATGAACTAAACTAAACTAAAATGAACTAAACTAAACTAAAGTGAACTAAACTAATCTAAAATGAACTACACTAAACTAAACTGAACTAAACATGTCACATTATGATGTACCATGTGATGAGTTGAGTTCTACACATGCAGCACTGCTGCCCTCTTGTGTTCAGGTGTGTTCAAAAGACAACAAACACACACGTGCATATTTATTTCATCCCTAATGTCTCAGTGAAGGATTGAGTGGACAGATAACATTTATTCAGTGGATAGGATGTAAATGATTTATTGCCATTTGGAGCAAATTTCATTTCATCAGAGAACAGAGACATTTATATTTAAATTTATGTTTATATAAGTTGTATGTTTCAAAAAGTTTGAATTGAGTAGTTTCATAGGGCTATAATAACAATAACATATATATGTCCTATATGTAATATATATGTAAAGCACTGTGTGTATACACTTTGTGTGAAAAAAAAAAGAATCATGGTGAACATATACAGGTATGCAGTATATAGACATCATTCATTACAGACGCTAACTTGCTGTGTTGTGTGAGAGGAAACCAGAGACATCATGCCAATTCACACAGACATGTCTGGTGGTTTACTGGTGGACTTGAGTGCTGTGCTTACATCAGCTCGTCTGTTGGTGGATGACCTGAGGAGTGTTTTCACTCATTGTAACATGTCAAAGCAGGACGGCCAGAAACTTTAGAATAAAGTCAATGCAGTGCTGAAAGAAGAAGGAAGGATGGTGTTAATTGATGAAATAAGAAAAGTGTCACTTGTCAGAAACTGTGTGTTCCCACACACTGCAGCTAATCATGTGCATGACGGACATCCCCACCCTATCTGTAGACAAAAGCCCCACCCTGACAGCCAATCACATGTGCGTCACATGATAAAGTGAAGTCAGTGGAGATGACCTTGTGATGGCTGACAGTATGTGAATGGGATAGGGGTCAGACTACTCCCTTCCTACACCTCATTGGATTAGTGTGAGTGTGAGCCTGCTGACATTAAAGATCCTTCAGCACATGTTAACACTTCATCATGTTTATTGTTATCATTTGGTTCATGGTTCCTTCACTGCTTTTTATTTCCATTAGTGTGTTTATGCATTCTTAGCTGATCCAATCATCCTCCACCCCAGCACTGGGGCTGTGATGTAATCAGTAGGCGGTCTGGTGTGGATGAGGACTCCTGTTCAGTGTACTCCTGTTACATTTTTGGTGGGCCTGGCTCGTTGCCATGGGGCTTGTTTCCTGGTGCTATCTATCTATTCTATCTTTTCAAACATGGGAACGTGCTCCATGAAAAGACATTAAATTGACACTTGACTTTATATTCTCCTTGTCTCCGGAAAGTCATGTTCCATGTGTTCCATGTGCGTTTATCTACAGCTGCCTGACAGCTTCATCCACCTAAACAAAACAGAAGTCCTGATTATTGGACCAATCATCATAATGCCTTTAATATGTCTCTTCCTCTCTGCAGCATTTTAAAACTCAAACTAGTCCAAAATTCAGCTGTGTAAAGCTGTTCCCTCAGCTCCAGCCTGCTGTGGACAGCACATGCAGTGAAGCTCATCTTACCTCTGTGCCTGTACAGTGGTGCCACTCTTACATGTAAGACAACAGTGAGACTGAGCTGCCTGTAAACATTGTCCTTTAACCTGCAGCAGGCTTTATCAGAGATACAACATGTCAGTGCTCAGACCTTCATCAGGTCAAACTGAGGAACAGAGAACATTTCAGACACATGCAGCCATCACATCCATAAACCATGAGCAGCCCCACAGTCTGTATTGAAATGGTAAATGGACTCTACTTATATAGTGCCTTACTAGTCTTCTGACCACTCAAAGCACTTTTACACTACATATCTCATTCACCCATTCACACACATTTATACACTGACAGCATACATATTCACAAGGACACTTTAACTGGAGGGGATCGAACCTCTGATCAATCTTCACTTTAATGAATAAAAGAATAAACTTGTGTAACCACAGTTACGACACAGATCTGATATCACAGAAGGTCTTGGTACATGGACACAGTCAGATAGCAAAAGTTTAAACATCACTGCATATCACACAGCGTTAGAAGGAAGTCTGGAATTTCTGCAAGCACCATCTTATCTGTAACATAACACATGCTAAGTGTGAGAGGCCTCTTAGGTCAACAACCATGTCAAAGCGAGCTTCATATCCATACATTTCTAGCACAGGTGCTGAGCATGAAGTGTACAGAGCTTTATTCACTGAGAACAGCTTTCTGCTAGAGAGACTACAGAGTGCAGCATAACTTCACCGTTAGTGATTTGTCTGTTTGTTTTTATGGAAATTAAGTTACATGTTTTTTATTCATTTAGTGCCAATCTATACCAGAAGTTATCTTATGACACTTTCCATATGGAGCAGATCTAGGTCATACTGTTCGCTCATGGTGGGTGTCCATCTGCCAAGACCGGTGAGTTAGAAAAAGAGAGAGGAGAGGATAAATAGACATATAGAGAGATAGAAAGAGAAAGGGACAAACAATAAAAAATAATGAAAACTAGAATTTGAATGGAGATATGACTAACAATAGTAATAATGATAATGATGGTATTTGTAGTGGACGTCAAGTAGAACCACAGCAGCAGACTCGACCAATCGCCCATCTGTGTAGCCAAATAATCACAATCATCACAATACAGCAATTTAAAAACATGTATGAGGAGCAAATGTAAAATGAATTATGATGCATGAATTTTATTATTATAAGTTTGAATGTCAAATCTGAATGTGTACAGTAACCAGAAAAATTTCTAAAGAAATTTTGTGTGTGCCTGACTCTGTCCCCATCGCCCCTATACATTATTATTGACACTGCTCAGGAAATTCAGTTTTAATACAACAAGCTGTGTCATCATTGCCTTTTTTAATGGTCTCTTATTCTGAAGGGACTCTTATTTTGGAAAACTTTTGTCTTGCGATTCAAAAAAATGTTACTTCTGCTTTCCTCCAGAAATTTTCCCGCCTTTTTAACATGGCAAAGCTGACAGCTTCAGCAGACAAATATAAGTGAGAAGACGAATTTTCCGACGTTTCTAGCTATAAATTGTTTCCGTAGAGTGACATTTGCGGTCTTGAGCGCAGTTTATAAATTTATTTTTCAACAAATTTCTTTCTCCCTCTCTACTCTAGCTATGATGTCACACACTCTAGCCCGCGAACATTCTTCCGATACACAGCCATTCATTTTTTGTGTGTGGTTTTTGGTGATTTTTAGGCAAACCGTTTGGCAAAACTCTTAGAAAAGTCATAGCAGTCGATTCCAGGCCGAGCCACACGTTTTGTATTAAGTTTAATCTCATAGAACAAAAACATACATGTTCAGTCAGCTGGAGAATATTGATGGACTTAAAATGTGACTTTATACCACATGTGCCATGATGTTTCTAAATTCAATTCAATTCAATTCAATTTTATTTGTATAGCCCAAAGTCACAAAGTACATTTGCCTCGGAGGGCTTTACAATCTGTACAGAGAATGACACCCTCTGTCCTTAGACCCTCGGTTCGAGTGAGGAAAAACTTGCCCACAAAAAACCTTTAACAGGGAAAAAATGTGGAAGAAACCTCAGGAAGAGCCACAGAGGAGGGATCCCTCTCCCAGGACGGACAGACGTGCAATGGATGTCACGTGTACAGGACAATCAACATAAACATTTTGTACATTTACAATGACTGACAGAATGACAATGAATGATAAAGTGACCACAGTAGCAGATATACTAGTAATAATGACAGTGGTAATATGTGTAGTGGGCGTCGTCCAGGATCACAGCAGCAGCCACGATCCACGAAAAACCTGCTGGACGACAGAGCACAGAAACTCCGATGAAGTTTGGTTAGTAACATGCATTAATGAGACATGTCCAGAGAGAGAGAGAGAGAGAGACAGACAGACAGACAGACAGACAGACATACAGACAGACAGACAGACAGACAGACAGACAGACAGACAGACAGACAGACAGACAGACAGACAGACAGACAGACAGACAGACAGACAGAGACAGAGAGAGAGGCAGAGAGAGAGAGGCAGAGTAGGAGGGAGGGTTTTCGGTAAGGGAGATGTGACTACATCTTTAACCAATACCGTGCCTGGCTAGGCATAACCCTGGGGAGTCCCCCGGCAGTCTAATCCTATAGCAGCATAACTAAGGGATGGCCTGAGCCAGCCCTAACTATACGCTTTATCAAAAAGGAAAGTTTTAAGTCTACTCTTAAAAGTGTTGACCGTGTCTGCCTCCCGAACCCAGATTGGTAGTTTGTTCCACAGAAGAGGAGCCTGATAGCTGAAAGCTCTGGCTCCCAATCTACTTTTGGAGACTATAGGAACCACAAGGAACCCAGCGTCCTGAGAGCGCAGTGTTCTAGAGGGATAGTAAGGTACTATGAGCTCTTTTAGATATGATGGTGCCTGACCATGAAGAGCTTTGTAAGTAAGGAGGATAATTTTAAATTCTATTCTATTCTATTCTATTTAACAGGGAGCCAATGCAAGGAAGCCAAAATGGGAGAGATGTGATCTCTGATCTTGGTTCCTGTCAGAACACGTGCAGCAGCATTCTGAATTAACTGTAAAGTCCTAAGTTACAATAGTCCAGCCTTGAAGTAACAAATGCGTGGACTAGTTTTTCTGCATCTGCTTGAGAAACAGTGCGTCTGATTTTAGCGATGTTACGTAAGTGGAAGAATGCAGTCCTCGAAATTTGTTTTATGTGGACATTAAAGGACAGATCCTGATCAAAAACAACTCCAAGATTCTTTACAGTGGACCTGGAGGCCAGGTTGATACCGTCTAAAGTAACTAAGTCTCTAGAAAGAGAGTTTCTGAGGTGCTTGGGTCCAATTACAAAAACTTCAGTTTTGTCTGAATTTAACATCAGAAAATTATAGGTCATCTAATTTGTTATATCCTTAAGGCATGCTTGGAGTTTAGTTAACTGATTGGTTGCATCAGGCTTGATCGATAAATATAATTGGGTGTCGTCAGCATAACAATGAAAATTGATAGAGTGATTTCTAATAATGTTCCCTAAAGGAAGCATATATAAACTAAATAAAAGTGGTCCTAGTACAGAACCTTGTGGGACTCCATGACAAACTTTGGTATGCATGGAGGATTTATCATTGACGTGAACAAACTGAGATTGATCTAAAAAATACGATTTAAACCAGCTTAGGGCGGTTCCTTTGATGCCAATTTGATGTTCCATTCTCTGTAAAAGAATTTGATGGTCAATGGTGTCAAATGCAGCACTAAGATCTAACAGGACAAGTACAGAGATGAGTCCTTTGTCTGATGCCATTAGGAGGTCATTTGTAACCTTGACTAATGCGGTCTCTGTGCTATGATGCACTCTAAATCCTGACTGAAAATCCTCAAATAGACTATTGTTATAGAGAAAGTCACACAGTTGATTAGCTACAGCTTTCTCAAGTATCTTAGACACAAAGGGAAGGTTTGATATCGGTCTATAGTTGGCTAAAACCTCTGGGTCTAGAGTGGGCTTTTTAAGAAGAGGTTTAATTACAGCTACCTTAAAGGACTTAGGTACATGTCCTGATAACAAAGACAGATTAATTGTATCCAATAACGAATGACTAACTAGAGGTAAAACATCCTTGAGCAGCCTGGTTGGGATGGGGTCTATGAGGCAGGTTGAAGGCTTAGCTGCAGAAATGATTAAAGTTATTTGATGGAGGTCGATGGGAGAAAAACAGTCTAGATACATATCAGGTTTTACAGCTGTTTCCAAACTTGCTGTATCAGAATGCAGATCAATGCCTGTTGTTCTTATTCTCCTCAATTAAAGAAGAGTAGTAGGCTGCTCTGGCATTACGGAGAGCCTTCCTGTATGTTCTGAGATTATCTTGCCAGACTAGATGAGATTCTTCCAGTTTAGTGGCACGCCATTTGCGTTCAGATTTACGTGCCTCTTGTTTTAATTTGCGAGTCTGCTGGCTATACCATGGCTCCATATTTTAGAGGTGCAATAGAGGTGCAATAGAGTCTAGAGTTGTCCGTAATGAACCTGTAATACTATCAACAAGATGATCTATTTGTGAGGGGCTAAAGGAAGCAGACAAGTCGTCTGTTACAGTTAGACATGGCATTAAATTCAATACTGAAGGAATCGTTTCCTTAAATTTGGCTACAGCACTATCAGATAAACATCTGCTGTAGAAGTTTCTACACAAAGGCTTAAAGTCCAATAGTATGAACTCAAAGGTTATTAAAAAATGGCCAGATAGAAGAGGTTTCTGTGGAAAGACTATTAGATTATCAATTTCAACGCCATATGAAAGAACAAGATCAAGAGTGTGGTTCAGACAATGAGTCGGTTTATTTACACTCTGACAGAAGCCGATTGAGTCTAATAGAGAGATAATCGCAGTACTAAGACTATCATTGTGGTTGTCCACATGAATGTTCACCTACAATAATTACTTTATCTGTTTTAAGGATCAAGCCTGATGCAAATTCTGCAAATTCAGATAAAAATTCAGAATAAGGACCTGGAGCTCGATATACTGTAACAAATAGAATTGGCTGCAAAGTTTTCCAGGTTGGGTGAGTGAGGCTAAGAACAAGACTTTCAAATGAGTTATAATTTAGTTTAGGTTTAGGATTTATTAATAGACTTGAGTCAAATATGGCTCCAACTCCACCACCCCGACCAGTACTTCGAGGAATATGAGTATTATAATGACTCGGAGGAGTGGATTCATTTAAGCTAACATATTCATCCTCCTGCAGCCAGGTTTCAGTGAGACAGAACAAATCAATATCATAATCAGATATTAATTCATTAACTAAGACAGCTTTAGAGGACAAAGACCTGATATTCAAAAGTCCACATTTAATTTATGATGAACTCCTCTTCTGTTTGTTTTATCGTTAAATAATGTAGGTGGACGGGGAACAGACACAGTCTCTATTCTAAAGGACTGGGTGGGCAGCTGCTCTAAAGGAGGCGCAGAGAAGCGTGTAAGACTGCAGCTCTGCTTCCCGGCCTCAACTCTGGGTTGTCGACACGGTTTTGGTCAGCTAATAAACTTGGCCATATTTCTAGATATGAGAGCTGCTCCATCCAAAGTGGGATGGATGCCGTCTCTCCTAATCAGACCAGGTTTTCCCCAGAAAGGTGTCCAATTATCTATGAAGCCCACATCGTTTGCTGGACACCACCTCGACAGCCAGCGGTGAAATGACGACATGCGGCTAAACATGTCATCACTGGTCACATTGGGGAGGGGACCAGAGAAAACTACGGAGTCCGACATCGTTTTGGCGTATTCACACACCGATGAAACATTAATTTTAGTGACCTCCGATTGGCGTAACCGGGTGTCATTACCGCCGACGTGAATAACAATCTTACTGTATCTACGTTTATCCTTAGCCAGCAGTTTCAAAAAAGACTCGATGTCGCCCGCTCTGGCCCCCGGGATGCATTTAACTATGGCCCCTGGTGTCGCTAACTTCACGTTTCGGACTATGGAGCTGCCAATGACCAGAGTTGGCCTCTCAGCGGGTGTGTCGCTGAGCGGGGAAAATCTGTTAGAAACGTGGAGCGGTTGGTGGTGTACCGTGGGCTTCAGTTTGCGGTTATGCCTCCTTCGAGCAGTCACCCAGCCTCCCGGCTGCTCGGGAACTACCGGGGGACGGCTAACTGAAGCTACCTGCGGCTGTACCGCACCGGCTAACTATCCGATTAGCTAACTATCTGAGCTACTGACTGTTCGGTGGTGCGGTACCGTGCCTCTAACTCACTGACCCTCGCCTCCAAAGCTACAAATAAGCTACATTTATTACAAGTACCGTTATCACTAAAGGAGGACGAGGAATAACTGAACATGTGGCACACAGGACAGGAGAGAGGAGGAGAGCAGGGAGACGCCATTGCTATCGCTAGGCTAGCTAGTGTGGCTAACAGAAACTGGTGGTTTGCGGTAACGTATTGTGTCACTTCCGGTAATCAGCGTTGTTGCCACGGTGCTCTCTGCTCTGCTCACCTGAACAGATTTCTGTATATTTCTCACTTCAGCGACTATCTGCTTATCTCAGCACTATCCTGGACCGAGGGGCCCCGCGAGGCGGGCCGCGCGCCGCGCCTCCGGCGGCGGAGAGAGGAGGGCGACGGGGCGACTGCTCCCCCAGCCACGGCTCGAGCCCAGCCCCGCTTCGCACCCCAGCCCGACCGACCGACCCAGCCCTTAGAGCCAATCCTTATCCTGAAGACACACATACCTTTAACAAAGTGGTCGCCGCAGACACGAGCATAAGCAGTTTCAGCTCCCTTAGTCTTGTTGAAGAACGAAGATTAGCTATCCACTTTTTACATCAGTGTTCGGACAGTTTTTTCCATTTTTCACCTCTATGGACGATTACCTTAGGTACTCGGTAGTAACCCTTTCCCTTCTCTAGGTTAGACCGATTGGAACAGCCAAAAACTGCACAAAATTGAGGATTTGTGGAAGCTGAAAACACTGTGATATCAATGGGCTGTGCCACCAGTTGACCACCACTTAAGGTTCGCGCGCAGACGTGACGTAACGTGCAACCCACCTATTCAGTCATATGTTGCAGGGTTCTGTGTGGAGAGGACGAATGACCCATGACAGCAGACTGAGGCCAGCAGGTTCCCAGGCGGTCAGATGAAGTTGGTCCTCCTCTGTGTTCAGTGGAGACACTGTGTCCTGACACTGTGTCCTGACACTGTGATGCTATATGACTCCTCCTGTACTGTTATCTGAAACTCTGTAAGACAGACTCTGTGCCCGCCTGTCTCTCCTCTTGTGTCTACACTATCTTCATCTTTACAGCAGTCCTCCAAACAGTCCTCATATTTACCTGTCCATCATGCTCGTCGGGTCATGGTTGGTTGAAGACTTTTGACACACTTAAACCTTTGCTCCTTTGCTCCCATTAGAATGTGATAGCACACAAAATGCTGCTCCACTTAGAATGTGGACTGAATATCCCAGTGTTGTTTCATACGTCATGTCTGTATTGGAAGAAAAATTCATCTTCTGTTGCTCTTCCACCTGTTGGGCTGTTTGTCTGCTGAGTGGTGGGAGTGCATTAATACATGACGTCAATGTTGCATGTTAGACTGAGGTGAGCGGGTGGGTGTCAGGTGTAGGGGATGAATCAACAACACATTACAAAAGTACTGATAGGTGGCTGATTCCCTTGTCTGTCAGTCAGTTAACACAAATAAAACAATCAAATATTCATGGGGCAGTCTGAATCCTTTTGAAATAATTCAGAATTTTCGCTTGTAAACAACTGACGGCAAGTGGGCAAGAGAGTTGTGAGTTATCTAAGTGTGATCAGAACATGAGATGCAAGTAATTTACACCTCTATTAAAAAAAACATTTACTGTCAAATCAGAGGACGGTGTACCATAGCGAGAACATAAAAACTATAAAAATAGGAGCAGTTGCTGAAGCATCAGCGTAAGTGAAGATGTATGTAGAGCAAGATGAGCAAGTTTACTTGCGCAAGTTCACCAAGCACAGGGAACCAGTCCAATTTCCTCCAAACTCTAGTTTACACAGTATTACAGTATGTGCCACTCCTTCATACCTGTTGTGGTCTCTGGTCCACGCAAGAAATTTTGTCAAAACGTGCAGAAATCTAAGTAACCTCCAGTCTCTAAAACAGTCCTCACACACTGTAGCCTTTTCCATGAGCTTATGGAATTGCCAATCCACAGTTAACAAAACTGATTTAATTGCAGGCTGTAGCAACCACCTTTCTCTAGAGATCCTGGCTCTCACTGAGACATGGATCAAACCAGAGAACACTGCCACCCCAGCTGTGGGGTACCTCTCAGATATCTCTACATGGATGAAGACACACCACCTCCAGCGGAGCCTCTCAAAAACTGAACTACTGGTCATCCCAGCCAAACCTACCATGACATCAACATCAAGATGACTCCCTATGTCTTACCCCCACTAGGGTGGCGAGAAACTTAGGAGTCATGACTGATGACCAACCAACCTTCTCTAATCATGTCGCCTCAGTTGCCCTGTCGTCCAAACTTTTCTAGTCTGTTGTTCCATTTTGGTGGAATGTTCTACCAGTTCATACCAGATCAGGGGCGTCTCTCTATACTTTTAAAGAACTGTTGACCCAGCTCTTCAGAGAGGACCTCCTCTCCGACACTACCAACAACTGGACATGCTAAATCTATCTCTCTAGTACTGTCACAGTACTTATAACTGCACTAACGTGTTGCACAGTCACACTGTTTCTTGAGTTTTTCCCTATTTTGTAAGTCGCTTTGAATAAAAGTGTCTGCTAAATGACTTAATGTAACTAAATGTAAGTTGTGCTGCTATATCAATCAGATCAGTTAATGATTCAATTTAAAATTCCACAGAACAGGACAATGTTTAGCCAGTTTTGTGCCATACATTCATCTTCCATTCAACATTTGACAATGAAACATCTCATGAAAAACAAACTTTTTCAGTATTAAAATGTGTGGCAGACTGTTTTCTCCATTTGTGGATTATTTTGAACTGATATGTCAAACCTGACAAAAGCTTTTTTTCTATTTTGGTTATAATAGCTCATCGGAAATATGCTGTCTCACAAAGCTGTGTAACTTTAATTTAATCCTTTGTTCTCTTGAGGTTAGGCATAAACTTGAGGTTCATTTATTCGTTCAGTCTAACTGCCGATATAGACCACGAGATGTGACTGAAGGCTCCAGAAAGAGAAAAAAAGATGTTTGGATGTTGTTTTGAGATATCCTGCTGACAGGTTGGAGGTAGCAGAAAGAACCTGCTTTATCAGGCAGCTGCTGATTGGTCGGCTGTTGGCCCGCTTGGCTGGCTGTGCTGGCCCCGTGTGGGTTGTGGTGACTTAATACCTGCTCTTTGGTAGTGCCTGAAACAACATCCCTCTGTTACCTGCTACACAGTGGCTACCTCCTGTAATTACAGAGCCATGTGTCTGCAGCCTCCTCCTGCCTGCACACTGAATGGTAACAGAAATCGTCCAGTCACTGTGCACCTCCTCCTGAGCCAACAACACTTCATTCATTCATGTCTGAGGTCAAACGAGAACAGGATGAGGAGTTAAAGAGAAGTTAACATATAGTTTAGATTGATTTCTGTAGATTACTGCTGCATCAGTCTTTACTTGTCCCTGGCTTGTGCGGGCCCGCTGAGAGAAAACAGTGTGTATAGTTAGACTCAGTATCATGGCCATTTTGACTCTTGTACCTTTTCATCTTAGATCACAGCTCCTCCTAGTCCTTTAAAATTCATGTGGAGGAAAGAAGAAAAATAAAAAAGGTTTTTGCTCCACAAACGTGCTGCAGGTCTAACTTTAGTATCCGATAGTTCTCAGTGACCACAGTACAGCTAGCTCATTGTTCAGCACCATGTCCTGACATCTAGGAGAGTTCAAGAATTTACATCGCCATGGTTCTATGATTTATAAGAACAAATTTATAATCAGCACAAGTTGCATGTTTAGGTCAGCTAAACACTGAGATGACATGTTTGTCTATGACAGGTAGACCCCCCCCCAGAAAAAAGACAGAAGAAAAAGGTCCATAATGATTTTATTTGTTTCTTTCTTTGATTAAATGACAGAAAGGTGGGTGAACTGATGGAGAGTCGACTGATGTTCTACATCAACATGAGCTCCTATGGAATATTGAAGCCAACATCATTAGTCATCTAAAGCCATTGAGCTGTATGAGAACTCTTTTTGGAAATGCAGGGACATCAGGTCACTGTGGAATTCATCTGTTACCTGTTCATTCTACACCTGACTACATTCATGGCCAAAACACAAATTCAGAATTAACTGTTGAAAGGTTGCAAGGCGAGACACTGACTCACTTAACATGATGCGATCCTAAAAATGAGTACTGCATTGCTTCTGACAGACTCTCTTCAACGCGTCACTTTGGTATTGCATTTATACATTACAATATTCTGCAAAGAAACAAAATGTACAACTGCATAAATATAAAAATTCTTCCACCATGTTTAATGGCTAAAACATTCAGAGAGTTCCACCACGATACTGTGATGAAGCCAGAAAAAAAAAAAAAAGTCTTTTTAAAAACTCCAGTTAGCACCATGCACTAACAGCAGGCCAGTGTCTAACAGGCTGGACACACAACTCGACTACATTCAAGGCAAATCAAAAGTAAAGGCATGAAACCAAGTAATAAAACCCCTTCACACATTTAAGTGATTAAACAAAGCACAAACAGAAAAACGACAAAGTAAAAAGCATCTCCCATGATCAGATGTAAAAGACAAAAAGAGGAAAGAAGTTCCCTGGAGTGCAGCCTTTTCCTTACACAGATCAGAAGAGTGTACCATGTCGAATAATTTCAATCATTAAGTGGGTGTGTGTGTTCATGTTGGACACACACACCTAAAACTGCTGAAGCTTGCTGGCAGAAGAAAACGAGGAACAGTGTGGTTTGGAAGGACCAGATTTTGCGACTACTGCACACTCCAAAAATATCTACTCAAACTACACAAGGCTGCGATATGGAGAGGGGACAAACACGGCTTGCTTACGCGTCAGAGATGGAATTAAACTTGACTAAACAGTCGTCAGTGAACAATGTCCCATGGCTTGTGGAAAAGTCTCATTTACAGCAGAATAAATATTTTTATTAGGCCTATTGCTACTTTTCCTCTAAATTACATTCTAATGCTAGACAAAAGTGTAGAAGCTAGTGACAAAAGCAGACAGATTATACATCGGTCCCCTATCAGGTTTTTTCTCTCATTTATTTATTCAAGACTAGTTGTGATTGACTTAACCGCTACAGCCTAACCCCCTCACTTATCATCTCCTAAATTAGATTGGTATTTAGTTAAGGGCAGGGGGGGGGGGGGGGGGGGGGGGGGGGGGGGCGGTCAGGCAAAGTGCTAGGGTCCTGAGGTCGGTCATAAACTGTTAATCTGGAGCTTGATGTCAAAGCGTCCCTGGTAGCGGTCCTTCTCTATGTAAAAGATGTTGTCTCCGTACACTTTGCACTCAATGCGCAATTCAGAGTTTAAGGTCAGGTTGGTGAACTGCAGTGCTACCAGTGGCTGCAAGTACTGAGGGTGCAGCAGCTTGCCGTAGTAGGGGTAATACTGCAGAGGGAAGCCGGCGCCGATACCATAGTACTTAATTTCGCCGATTTTACCAGCATCCTCCTCTTTCTGGAAGAAGGAAAGAGACAGGTGTATGAAATGACAAAACTACAGTGCAAGCACAAACAAGAGATTTATTATGTCAAGACTCATTCTAAAAACACAAAGCAGATGGTGTACCTTGTTGGTGCAGTAGAGGGGCATGACATTGGGCTGCACCTTGGGTTGAGCCTCTTCAGGGATACTTTCATTAGAGCTAGGAGGCTGAACAGGAGGACAAGTTAAGATGCTTCAGTGAATCCACACACAGACACGACTTTGTTTTTCATACAGAGACCAGATTTCTACCTGGTGCCAACATGCTGTCTGCTTCTGTAAACTGGGTGTCACTCTCTTTAGGTGTCAGTAGGTGACACATTCTGAAAGCCTGACTCTTCCCATTATTTTAGGTCGATGCAGCAATATTGTGTGAAAGATGAGGTTCAGAACTTGTGAATAATTCATCATTTTATCCACATTTAAGTTAGAGGAGAGCTAAACTCGGAGTTAGTTGTTCAGGTGGTAGAAGTCTTTCATGCACTCACTCTATGGGCCACCCAACACAGAAGCGTATGTGGAAGACCTGGGTACCTTTATGCCCAGAAACTAAACTTTTTGGGGTGCACAAAGTGTGCAGGTCTGTGTTCAGATAATGAACCCAGAGATTGTAAATACCAGTTAGAAATGGAGAAGGAGGGTCAGACATGACATTTCATTATAGGAGTGAGTAGTTTTCAGGTGGTGGTTAAAACTTGTTCATGTAAAATTACCTTTGGATAGAAGTTGACAATCCTGTTGAGCTTTACAATCAGGCAGGGCTTGCCCTCCTTGAAACCAAAGTCGCGGTCCTCAATGCCGGAGCAGGGTCCCAGCACAGCCCTGGGGAAGCGGCAGGCCTTCCTGATGCCGACATCGCTCTCCAAGTCGCCACGGTTCTTGTATTCTGCAGGCTCCTCTGGAGGGAAGAAGGAGAGTTGATGGGTTAGGGTTATGATCACGAACCACAAAAGCCAGTGTTCTCGTGTCCACGGACTTTTCTGTACTTGATAGGAAGATTCACACAGCTTCAGGGAAGTTGGGCGTTCCAATGAGACATTAAAGTCAAACCTACCTCCACAATCCTCAAACTTCATCTGGTCCTTCTGGTTTTCATCGTCATACTTGGCCAGGAAGTCCTTCAAGGCCTTGGTGTAAGGCAGGTAGGTCTCCACATCGTTGAGGTTGAAGGTCACTTCAGCTTTGTCTGACAGTGGGGTGTGTGTAAGGCCTGCAGAGGATCACATCAGCTGCTGTTTAATCAACAGTAACACAGGGTCTCTGCACATTTCTGACAAGCAAATATAATGCTTTTTAAGACCCTTGAGAATAAAAAATAAGACCATTACGCGAAACAAATATTCATACAGTAAAAAGGCGCAGTCAAAGATAAGTTCAAACTCAAAGCATATTTATTTTTTTATAAATCAGTGCATCTTCAGTTTATAGTTTTAGTTTAGTTTTTGCCTTCTCAATATTTTAATAGTAGGGCACTGATGTACACATAAACAGTCAGGAAATAAATACAGTTTTACTACTAATCTAACTGCCTCAGTGCATCGGATTTCTCCTGCACTCCTGCAGAACCCAAAGTATTTCTGCCTTTAACGTAGCGGTTGGAGCGAATGCAGCGAAAGCATTTGTGCTGGGGCCCGGAGATATGAAAGGCACAGCTGGCCTTACACTTGCGTTAGTGCCTGTAGTGGCGAACATTCGCAGGCGGACTGTTGATTCCTGACTAGCAGCATAGCATGTGTGCTTTTCCCCTTTCATGTGAGCGTCAAGGGCACTACAGCCCATTGTTCCCAACTTGATGAATCCGACATAATTTACATCGCGCATCATATTCCGACACTGTTTTTGTTAGCCAACTATTGTATTTCGGCTCCTCGAGCCACTTGTCGCTGAACTTGCATTTCCCCATCTCGGTTCATGTATGCCAGAGAGGTTGAACGTATGCTGCTTATTCCAACCACTTCTTCGTCTGTTCCATTTCATGGCTAAAGCGACACACTGCAAACAACGGCTCTATGAGTTTTCAGCATCTTGATAACAAACATCACTGGCTAAGTAAATCACGTTAGCGCAGAAAAAAATCAGCGAAATGTTTTTTTATTAACCATAGGCTACCGGGATGAAAAATAATACCTACCTTGTAAAATTTAATGCCATACTTCAGAAAATGGTGAAATATAATGCTTCTTAAGACTTTTTAAGACACATTTTTAAAATAAGACTTTTTAAGGATCCGCGGAGACCCTGTAACACTTTATTAAAACTGATCCCAGAGCAGACAAAAGTCAGAAATAGAACCCTCATATCTTGAATAAGAGCAGAAAATTAGGCAAGCTTTGAAGTCTGAAAAAGAGACATCCTGTGACACATTCAGGAAGACTGGCGAGGTGGGAAACCCACTTTTTATTGCCAACTTCTGCAGATTTAGCTGAGAAGAGAAGATTAATGTCACATCTGCACATCCCTGATACGGATACTGTTTCCTCCTGCTTCCAGTCTTTGTGCTGGGATTAGCTGAATAGGCTGAATATGGTCCGGACCTGCAGTATCTCTGTACTGGACCCAGATGAAACTGATAGAGCTTACGTGTCTCTTTAAATGTCACACTGTCCCTTTAGCACAGTAACAGCACACAGTGAGGAGCTCGTTTTCACTCCTGGCCTGTGTTGTTAACTTAATCTGTTAACTCTGTCAGCTGACCAGGGATCTGGTCATTGACAGCAGATTTCCCTGTTACACAACTGTGTTTGGATGCCCTCAAATGAACACAATGCTCACTGATAATGCCTCCTCAAACAGCAGTCAGACAGTAGCTGGCTGCCACCAGCCTCCATCCTGTCCACTCAACAGTTGGGTTCTGCACATGCTCAGTAGGGCCTGGTAAACCCCAGCTGGCCTTCTGCTCCATGGAAACCGGGCGTGTACACAGGGGAGGGGTTGCTGTCAGCGCAGTCACCACGGGACCACGATAAGAGGACATATGCAGAGTTCATTACCAAAACAACACGCAGCTGTGTTACCTGTGGTCAAGATGAGCACACATATCCAACATGTGTCCACTTTTAGAAACTGCCGTCATGATCACATCTGGAGAACTCAATTTGTCTCATTTCCATCACATCTTTACATATAAAATGTGAATTATACATAATTTAAGATTCAAATTTCATATTTAATCTTTGATTGAAAATAATCTCACAGGGTTCATCAAGTAGCCGATCACGAGCATGTGATGATCATTTCTGATCGATTTATGTCCTGAAGAGAAACTCTAACGAGGACAGAGGAATGAAAAAAAGAATCAGTCTGATTGGACATGAACGCATACTAAGAAAATTCATATGCACCATTATTTTCTGGCTGCCAAAATAAATGACATCACTTGTATATTTGTCTCAAAGACATGACATTCACCTTGTTTGGACCTCAGTGTCATACATAATAATACTCACTTGACCAGTGTTTTCAACATGCATTCACTCTGTGAAGACTGTCATGAAAAACAATCTTGTCATATCAAAAAAGCCACAGAGAGGCGGTTCTGATCCACAGAGTAAGCATCGATAACTCTCAGAAATAACAACACACAGTCAGGAAGCTTCAGCCATTTTTAAAAGGAAATATCATCACAAGATCCTCCAAGTACAACATGACCCTTGTCTGTACTTTATTTATTCCACTGTTTCTAAGCAGTGTTTGAGTGTCTACACACGACCTTTAGACTCAGAGGCGGACCTGCATGATAGAGTGGGTGTCGCTTCTTACCAGGGGGTGCAACTCTGTCCTGCCAGGTGGGCTTGTAGTGGCTTAGGGTAAGCAGCAAGGCCTGGATGGTTCCGACGAAGATTCCAGCCAGGCATCCATAGAAAATGATATAGAACACCAAAATCTTGACTGCATAGGAGGGGAAAAAAAGTGTCAGTAAAGCTGGACAGCAAGAGGTCAAACAGAGTCACCCAGTAATGACAGTTGACACTGAACAACAACTCATGAGGGACTTCCTGAAGATTCACCCCATCAGTTCAGTCAGCAGTGACGCAGTCAGCTTGTTTTACAAGTCAAATTAAAAGTTGTGTGTTATCAAGGTGTGACGGGTGTTAATGAACAAACAGTGTGGATTGAACAAACTTGAGTGGGGGGGGGACACGTCCAACCTGTTAAGCAGCTGCAGAGCTCTGTGACCGAGCTGAGCCCAGACCACACACGAACTGCTACACTGTCACCACCACCAGCCTCACATGACCTCCCAGCACGCCAGAAGGCACGTAGGAGACTGAAGTGTCGCTGTCCTGATGTTTTCATGGTCTCATGAGACCATCAATAATTCAATTGAGCTTTTTTGCCCATTGAGCTCCAACTATGATCGACACGGGAGGGGGGGGGGGCACATCACCCCCGGCATGACATTTGCAACACGATGCGGGGATGTCGCTCTGCAGCACCAGAACAAGCAGCTTGAAGCAAGAAATTAACTTCACACAGTCGTCGTGCGATGTGCCTGAGCTGAAGCTGTGCAGATGAGCTGATACACACTCAAGGTTAGACCTGCGGTCTCCTAAAGAGTAAACTTTACAGGGGACGGTTCAATGGTAATCAACTGTTCCGTGTGGTAAAACGTCCAAACAGAGCTCCGTACTTCACTCTTGAGTTAGGATGAAATGTTTCTTCAACTTCTCTTCTGCATTAATCTCTAGCCCAGCTTCAAGGACGCCAGTGGGACACCAACACGCTAAGAGAGCTTGTGTCTCTGCTGTGGATGTGGGGAACTACAAAGACAGCATTCATGATAAAACAATCCAACAGTGGCGGTCTTTGTCCTCACAGATTTACAGTCACTGAGCTGTGAAGCCTGTGCACACATGGCGGAGCTTACTCGAGGATCCCCCACCGCTGTACCGCGCGGTATGATATGGACAGTTACGATCCCATTATCTGCACAGCAATAAAGCGAGACACGAGTTAACCTTGCAGCTAGTGAGCTATACGTTCATACAGTCGGGCCTTTTTTGCTGCATAAAGCAATGTCAAAAAGGTTAGGACAGGATATGACACGAGACACAATCAAAGCCTGTGTCTTCTGGACAGTCCTACAGATCTACTGCTTCTTATCTGAGTCTTCAGTCCACAGCAACTCCAACTTTTGAACAGGCCTGATATGTTGTGGCTCAAACTTATCTTGTTAAGGTGGTCCAAGATCAGCATAGATGTCTTTCATCACAACCTTCACACACTCACACACACCAGCATTTTCATTTGACCTGAGAAGGACAAACATGAGGTGATGAGCCTCAGTCAGGCGCAGCTCCTGCAGCAGCAGCAGCAGCCTCAGGCATCATGGCACTCCGGCTTTTGTCACCCAGGTGTTTGCTGGAGTCCAGACGGCGCAGCGAGGAGCTGCGTGACATTGAGAGGAGCAGCAAGGACATGCGCACTGGCTTCCGGCGAAACAGGAGAAGAAAGGTCGAACGAGTTAATCAGTTGTATTGTTCTTTAGATTACAGTGACATCTGACCACAGGAACCCGACACGGATCGATAGTCCGCTCTCCATTTCCGAGCAGGCCCGATCACCTTGACTCACCTTGGACCATGATGCATTTTTAACCCTTTGACGGCCCGCTCCAAAAAAACCCCGCAAAACTCAAACTTGACGCAAACAACACACAGTCAGTGTGGAGTCAGCATCACGAGCCCCGCAGTGGCTACACTCTGTGGATGTGCAATAGGAAGTTGGAGCGCACACACACAGACACACACGCTTTAACCATCTCTGATAAAGCACACACCGCATGTGTGCGTGCTGTTTGCGGGATGTGCGGCCGGTGTGTGTGTGTGTGTGTGTTCAGGATACAGCAAAGTCAAATCAAACAGGTGGTTCAAACACACGACGACCCGCGCGCTCCTCTCTCTACAACCGCGAGCTTACCAATTCACCGGTTCACACACACTTACACACTCTCACGCGTGCGCATCATGTGTACACACACACACGCGCGCATGCATACTCACACCAACTGCCTCCGGTACGGCCGAGCAGCTCTCCTTTCTCGGAGTCCCACACAAACTTCTTCCAGCCGCCGTCGTCTTGTTTAGCAGGCATATTGATGTATTCCCGGTTACAGTGTTCCTCACACTCTGTGCGCTAACTAAAGTCCCGACCGGTCGCAGAGGCACCCAGCTACTTCTAACGGAAGGCTCCCCAATATAAACCGTTCGTCGTCGACTCCGCCCGAAACTCTCAACAAGTTACCTAGGAGGAGGGAGGAGCAGCTCGGGCCAATTAGGGAGCGGGGACGCCGTGCGTAACTGTGACGCGCTGGAGATGGACACACAGCCTATAGATGCAGACGCTCAGCAGCGCTATACATAACCTGGCTGAGCTCTGCAGATATGTCTGAGCGGGACGGAAGTTATTCATCGTCCTCAGGTATCATGGCACAGAGCCAGGAAGCATTCACATCTCACCTTTGAATAGTCTGTCAGTGAAAACAGATTACTGCAGACTAAAGCACATCATTTTCACAGTGTCTGTGGAGGTTCTCTCACACAGTCAATATTTATTTAACTCTTGGGGCCCCCTTCATCCCCTCTCCCCCAACAGCTTCACTATTCAGGTGATCCATCAGCTGCTTGTCATGAGCATGAGGTGCAGGTAAGCGGTAATGTCACAAGCCTTGAGATTTTCCAGGACATGCATCCATCTCCACCCCCACACACGCGGTCTAACAAAAGTAGACTTCAGTGACTGAATGGGTTTTAAACGTATCCTACAAGCTTTAGCGTGGAGTAGAATGAGGGTGAGGTGACACATCCTACTGGTTGATGTCTTTTATATGAGCCCGTTTACAGGTCTAATGCAGGCTCATGTGGAGCTGAAAACTTGTAATTGAGTATGACTGTCAGGTTAAGTCCCTGCATGCCAACAATAACAAGGCACATGCAGAATGGCAGATTACAGTGCACTAACCTACAATTCGAAAGTGAAGCCTCAGCTCTAAAACACTCATTATGGCACAAACAATACAATCTCTTTATCCCTGAAGAGGCTAACAGAGCGGAGCTCATTTACTGAAGCCGGTGTGGCTCTTATCTGTTCCCAGTAAAACTCGGTGGGTGTCCTGTGTTGTTGTGTGCTGTGGACCCCTCTTCACACCACAGGGATAATAAGCTCTAGTTACACAGCATTGCCATGTATACATATAGTTGAGACCTGTATATATAACCTGCCTTCTACATCCTATAACCCCTCTAAAGCCAGCTCCAAGGGCATCTCTGCTGCCAGCCACAGGGGCCACACCATGGCCCAATTTCAAAATATCAGACTTTGAATTCATTCTGTGTAACCTCATACAGACTGACTGTGCTTCCACAATATGTCGTCTGAATTTATATTGATATGCGTGAAATGACTCAAACCGTCACTGCCCAGTGCACGCAAACACATGTGCATTTACATATACACTCTTGACTGTCTGTGTGAGCCATGTGTGTGTTCATGCGTACACGTGTGTGTGTGTGATCGCTCAGCAATGTGCTGCCATCTGCCTTTCTTAAGCTGTGTGCATTTGTTTGAATGTAAACATGTGTGTGTAGGTGTGATTGTGCACATGGGGGTTCTGACCTTTAAATATCACCTCAAGGACAAGAGGAGTCAAATCACAGATGTCATGCAGCTCTATGGAATAATCAATCAATCAAATCCCGTCTTTCCAAGTCTTGTGCTTTTCCATGTCCCACTAGCCAAACAGAAACCCATTCTTAAGTAAAGAAACTGTGGCCATTTGAAGGCTGATGAGAGTTGGGCCACAGTGACCACCACTCATTCACAGAGCACAACATCTGTCAGTGAGGAGGAAGATGGAAGGTGCAGGAGGTCAGAAGAGCAACATGTTGCCAATCCTGCACACACTCTGCTGACTCCACAAGCATCACACCAGAACTCCTTTATGTGGCTGATCTAGCCCATTCTCAAGTCACACTGAGTCAACACTTAACCATTGAACACATTAAAGGCCTCAGTATGAATTCAGTTAGTGCTTGTTGGAACACATAATATAATTGTGTTGCAAACATGTTTCATGTAGTAGATGTGAGACTGCACATGTCCTTGAGAATGAGAGACCTGATATCACATCTTGTCCCTCTCTACAAAGACAAGCTTCACCTTAGAGTGTGGCCATGCAGAACAACACAGGCTGTATCTACTAACACCCGTAGTATCCCTTTCCTTTGTGCCACAGACCTCAGTTGTCATTAAACATACTGTTGCAGTGGATGACATGTACCTTCCGAAAATACTCACTAAAGCACCGAATGTGGATAAGTCCACCTCTGATTTCTTCCTGTTTGACTAACATTTGTTCAGTACAGTGTCCGGCTATGTTTAAAGCTTCATGTCATGAGTAGGAATCATTGAGGAGTTTGGCGCAGAGAGTCACAGACAGGGTGGTGGGGTGATAATTAAGATATAACACAGAAAAAGACACCAGACTAACCCTAAACAAAAAGTAAATCCATGTGGCGTCAGAGTTACTTCAAATATATATTCTACAAATACAATCCAAAAGTATCTTTTATTAACTACAAATATTATATGTGTTTTAAGAGTGTCAATATCCTCAGCAGGTTAGTGGAGTTTGCTACAACAGGTCCAAAAATAAAATGAATGATTTATTCTTCATTTTCCTGTGTCTCACCTGTCTGCCGCTCCAAACATGATGAGACAGACTCTAATAATGCTGCTACTGTATACTTGTCCTGATCCAAAACTGGATCATAATTTGCACGACTACAATGCTCATTTCCTGTGTTTGTGTGACGGAGCTTATGTGAAGGCAAGCACAAAGCTGGAGTCACAGTCAGTGAGATAAAGCCTACCATTTTGCTAATGATACAGCCTGGTGTCTTACAGCGACCACGCCTAGGCAACTGCTGCCTTTTGTCAGCTTGTGTACACAATAAACATGTGTACTGTCAATGGCTGTGTGTGTGTGTGTGTGTGGGGCTCAAGGTGAAAGTGAATCGTCCTGTTTGAGGCCTGCACAGGTAGCATGTTACAACCTACACACATTACTCTCAGCGACATTTTCACCTCCTCTGGTCTCTTAGTCGCTGATAAAAGAGGCTTCCAGCTGTTTACAGATAAACATTCACCGACCAGCCCCACAACCACCACAGAGTCATGCAGCTAGCTGTGAGAGACTGTCAAAGACGAGTGTTGAATGCACATTAGTACAACTCTTGTGGTAATACACAAAAGATCCAGAGAAGTGTGTGGATGTGTGTGTTTGCTTATTTAAATGTAGTTTAATGTAGATACTTCACATGTGATAAGCTAAGTGTTTCCAAAGGTTCTGAACTACTAGAAGCATTTTTCTTCTCAACACATTAGAGTGATCTTCAAAAAGTCAAAGTCAACTTCCAACAGCATCCATTCCTGTTTTTTTTTTGTTCAGCCTGCCTTGTTGGAAACTTTTCCACCTCCTCTAGAATGTAAAATAGGTCTGTTTGAACACACTTCACATGAGGTTGTAAAAAGTGACCCACTGCTGTGCCTGGCAGGGTCAAGGAGGTTAATTACCGATTAATTCAAGAGCTGTGGATTATAACATTCTATTTTCTCTTGGCTTCCTCTCGGTTTCTCAAGCGAATAAAAAGCTGACCCCGATTACTGGCCTTCAACATCACATTACATTCCTGTCTCATTACTTTTACATTCTGAAATGCCTGTTTGTATCATATTATGCTTCATTTATCATAGAAAGAACGCTTCAACATTTTGGGGAATAAATTCTTTTTCTTGCTGAGAGTGTGAGGTGAGAAGATTGATATGAATCTCATGCTTGTGTCTCAATGCTGTACCACATCAATATAATAATCACTTAGCATAAAGACAATGGGGCAGCACAAGTGCTACACCATATATATTTCATTTTTCTATAGATCTGAATATAAACAGAATACTACAGGATCATGTTTCAGGCTCATATCTACTTGTATCTGTGTCCACAGACAAAGCTCCTGACCTTGACCATATCGTGCACTGATGACAGAATGTCCTATGTCCTGTTTACAGGTGAAACACTGGCAAGAATGCCATAGTACACTTTGTTGCAGGATATTAGCACATGGTGATTCAGCAGCAGCGTAAAGTAAAGTAAGACAGATAGACCCTGGCATCATCAGTCTTATACTATTCTATGTTTTTCTTATCATCAACAAATAGTAAAAGACCAAATCCAATAACGTGTTAGTCATTATCTTATGTCAAGACTAAAGTTCTGATGGCAAATGACCTTACAAATCCTGCAAGAATGCCAACTGTCTACTGTTCTTGTACCAAAACAAACATGGATGCCAACCAGCAGCTTGTTTCTATGCAGTGACATTTGTGCTGAAAAGGCCAAAGCAATGGAGACGGAACAGGCCGACAACAAACAAAAAGAAGGAAGGATGGATGGAGAGGCATGTCTGACGGCCTGCAGACGGACGTGAAGGAGATGATGCCATAGTGTTTAAGAAAATCTTAATGAAAATGACTGGCAGTGACTGGCTCTCAGGACTTGGTTCACAATCTTTACATGTAAGACACCATGTCATTTTATGTGCTAACTGTCAACACCAAACTGACCCAGGAGCAGACCAAATCCAGTTTATGACAACTGTATTTGTTTCTTCATGTGTGCTGAGTGAGTTTAGACTGTGGCTTAAGGGCACACACAGAACTGAAACAGTAGGAACAGTAGTAATATTTTAAGATAAACATAGAACATGTGGATAGCAAAGCCTGTCTGTGCTTCCCTAACTTTTTAAAATGGAATGTCTGAAGTCCTTTTGTCACAACCCAAGGCCACACCATAAAGCCCTAGAGTTCAATAATTGACAGAGATCATTATGGAAAGTTTAAATGTCCTCTCTAAAAGGCACTGGTTAATGTGTAAGAGTTGTGAAAATAATCTGTGGTTGCGTTTAACTTGTTCAACCTGGACACACACTCAACAACAATTGGAAGCTCGCAAATCACCGAACCAAAAAAAAAACAATAAACACACACAAGATCATTACAGTTTGAACAGTTGAAGTTAAATTCCAAATCTGTGGGTCATTCTTTTTATGTTCAAAGATCACCGCCTAGTTTATGGAGTGTGTTATATATTTAAAACCAAAACCGGCAGATATTATCCTGTGGGGGTCATGAGTAACCATAGAAAAGTTACCAAGAGCAAAAATGTGACTTATCACCAAATATCTATATCTGAGTGAAATACTAGTTTGAATTATTCAGTGATAGAGCTGAGGGGCAAATTGTGAGCTACTCTTCATGCTAAACACAACTGTACGGAACATGCTTGGAGATTAACATAGTTACATTATGAAACATACTGACGCCAAAAAGCACATATAAGCTTTTTTATAGACGACTCTTGTGCAGAGGCATGTTTTAACAGGAGCTTAAAGTCTGTATTGTGCCGTGTGTTAATCCATGTTTGTGGATCTGTTGTGTGACCCTGTAATAAGCACCCTGTGAATCCTGTATTTTGTATCATTCTGTATAATTACTTGTTTTGTGCTCTGTAAAAAGAACAAATAAACTGTCTATTTTAGGTGTGATCTCTGCCTGTGTTACTGATTCGCCTGCATTTGTGTCACCCTGCTGGCGATACACTCAGGGGAATGTTTTTTCTTGGTAGAGCTCTGTTACCCTATCCCCTGAAGGCAGGACATGATGTCATGACAGAGTGAAGGTGGGAACTAGATAGGGCGGATTGCATTTCATCAGCTCCTTCACTGTCATCAATATGCATATTTGAAAATAAAAAGGAAATAGATAAATAATGGCACTGAGAGAAATGAATGGAAATGAAGTGTGTGCAATGTGGAATGTAGAAGTAAGTTTGTCTGTATGATGAACATTCAAATGAACCACAAATCAACTTGTCTTGAGCCATCAGATCAGAGTTTTTATCTGGCAAAGTACATTTTTAGCTGCTAATCATCAGTCAGCAGCTTCTGCTTCTGCCTTATAGTCTACAGTAGAACAGAACAGCTGCTGGTGTCCACTGTGTAATAAACACCCCCCCCTATTAAACTTTCATTGTTTTTCCTCCTTGTCTGAGCTGTCGCCATGCTCCAAACCTGTTTGATGCAGATCACATCCTGACTGGCCACTCCTGATGCTCTGGTGAAACATGCGCTCTTGCGTAACGTTCCACTGGTTACAAATTAATCCACATCTCACTCATATTTAGCTGCAGCTTACCCCAGTACAAAGTTTACTACTCGTTCCTTCCAATAATTCATGTGGTGGTTAATATTTGAGCCAGATGGATAACCTGATCTACAGAATTAGACCACAGCTCTTTGAACTCAGAGCAATTTAACGCTGCACGGTCACACTATAGAGGTTATGAAACGGCTTAATCTCAGTTCACAATTGTATCCTCATCATGTTGTTGAGGTTTTAACACTTACACATTAGGCCCACATTTACCAGGAAACACTGCAGTGGCAAGTCCAGAGCTTCCAAAAGCTTCCACCTTTTTTTCTGTTTTCAAAAGTCATCATAATTCTTAGTTTATTGCTTTAGTCTCAGAGTTTACTGAAGAAAATGATGTAAATAATTATACCCCTAATTGTTAACAGTGGTTTTGCTAATGTTATTTTAATACAACTGAATACTGACCTGGACCAACTGCTCAAAATGTTAAATCTAATGGGATTCCATGTGTTTTTGTACTCTACTTATCGCCTGGATATATCTTTAGATGTTTTCAGTGACAGTCTCTGATCAGGATCAAAATGCATGGTGATAACAATGATAATTATGACAAGACTAATTTATTGCAGCAATTATGGACATTGACCGCTTCACTCCGATGACTGGGGATGGTGACACTATAACACAAAGGGTGTGCGCAGGTACAAGAAACGCTGTTTGTGTTTAAATACAAGACAGCGACTAGAGTAGTCTATGATTTGATTCAATCTTTATGTTTGATTTGCTGTGTTTTCAGCTCTATGTTACAGCCTAAAGGAACTGAAAACGTAACTGTTTTTTGTTGGAGCGGACCGTGACTGGGTTCCGAGCCCTGACCTTGACTTCATGACATTGACTAGAGAGTTTCCTACGCACCTCATACAGGTAACAAAGAGTAATGCCAGTCCTCCCAGTCTGTGTGCAGAAGACCTACAGTCCCATGTGACCTTATATTAACACCTGGTGAAAGGTACAACAGAGGATTTGGTTGAACATTAGAGACAAAGGGAACACTGTGGAGTCGAACTGAAGCCATGATGTCCTTCAAACACAAGGTGAAAGTGACAGAACACACCCTACCACAGTCAACCTGATCTGCAGTCATATAAAACACACAACCATTAACAGACTATCTGCTGCGTTGATAAGAGAATGTGCTATAAATCAGAGAGCATTCAGTTCTGCTCACTCACTACTCATTTACATATAACCCATGACTCATTACTGGTTATGACAATGAAAAACATGTTTTTATTATATGGAAGTTGTCGTGCTGAAATAACTTAAAATGTCACCTCATGAAATCAGACAATGATGATGAAAAGTATAAAGAGCTTTATGAAAAGCCTCCTCCCGAAACTTTTCAAGTGAACCTGCAACCTACTTCCATTGTGAGGAAGAATGGGAACTTTAAATGACCACAGACCAGTGGCCATGGCATTCCTCGTTAAGAAAACCCTTGACAGACTAATACTCTTCCATCCCAGGCCCCTGGTCAGAACCCCTGCAGTTTGCCCACCAGGAGAACATCAGGGTGGACAATGCTATCATGTATCTACAACCCTGTGCTTATTCACAATGGACAAGGCTGGGAAGACACTGTGGATCATGTTCATTGATCACTGAGTTAAAACCATTCAGCCTCTGCTGTTGGAAGACGAGCTCAGGGCCATGCAGGTGGTGATGGGTTACCTTAGTGGAAGACTGGGGAACTGTGTGTCAGAAGCTGTGAAGGGTCATGCCACCTGCAGAAGCTCTCAGATGAACACAGAGGCCTGGTGGATGACTTTGTTTGGTAGTGCAGATTGAATTATTTGCAGCTGAACATAAGCAATATAAGGAACTGACTGTCGCCTTCAACAGGACTAAGATCTCTGCATCCATCCAGGGGGAGGACGTCATGGTGGTTCCCTCCTATAATTACCTCAGAGTGCATCTGGATGATAGGCTAGAGTGAGACAGAGCCGGCTCTCCTTCCTGCAGAGGCTCATAGTTGTGTAAATCAAATAGAGTAGTAGTGGACGTCATCAGCGTCTGTGACCACTACAAACTCATTGTTATGGATCACCAGTCAGCTGCACACAGTGTCAACAATGTCTGTTTTTAGATGAGGACAATCTGCCTTTAGCCTGCCCTTTACTGTCTACTCTCACCTGTGTTTTGTCAAAATTCGGACAGAATGCAGTGTATTTGACCTCCCAAAAGATGGGACATTGACAACACACAGAATATATAAAAAATTGTCACAATGAAAGCAGCTGAAGCCGAGATCAGACAATGAGATGTTTGGATTATTGCTACAAATGCTGCGAGGGCTCAGGATCTTTTAATCACTATCTGTGAAATTCACATGTATGAAACGTGAGCAGTTTGCTTTAAAGTCACAGCTGTTAGTTGATCCTGGGAGTACAAGACAGTGTCACTTTTCTGGCATCAGATTGCTGGTATTTGAAGTTTACTGAAGTATTTGTGTGAACAAATCCAAATGAATATGTAAAGTAAGCCGATCCTGTACAATCACATTGCTTCTATATTCTGGTGGCATCAAGGAGCTGCACAATGTATCTGTGACATGCTGTATACAGTACACTGTACGTGTACTACCAATGTGTGCACAGACCTCCTTCATCAGGGCCACATCAGGCTCACTCTGGTCTGTCAGTGTTTCATGTGTGCAGAGAGGGAAGAGACATGTTCCCATCATGCTCTAACTAATCTGCTGTGACTGAATGTTTGTGGTGAGGCTTTGAAACTGTACTCAAAATATTTCTCCATCAAACTGCAGTAAACCTTCGGCTTTTATCTCCAGCGAGGCTGCACGGTCCTTGAACGTCATCAAGCAGTCCACAGACAGCCACACAATAGGAGTGTTTCCTTAGCATCTCATAGTGTAATCCTATGAAAACATGAAGTCACACTGCTGGAAAGTTCCTGTGTGACAGAAAACGACACAGCAAAGAAGAGTCAAAGAAGGAGAGGTGCTCTTTCTACAGCAGTTTTTTTTTTGTCACATTATGTTGATGGCGTTGAATTTTGAAACTCAGTCAATGGGAGCGTCCTATTAGATGATGTGGTGGTGATCCATCTCAGGTGCGACACGGTACAACCTGCATTTAAATCATGGTGCCAATAGAAATGCCCTGAATCTGCATGTCTGTAGCTCTTAGCTCCAGACTCATTAGTTCCTTCCAAATATAATCTCAAATCTTTCAAAACAGCTCACAAATACATTTACATATTTATAACAGAGTCTTGTTGATTACATTCAATTTCTAAATCTGACCTTTAAGGCCTAACACTGTATGGGTGTAATGTTTGAATGTTGAAATGTGTTTGGCCATGTGTACTACTGAAATGCAGTATATAAAATTTCAGGTAAAATATGTATGTATAAAATATTAGTTATACTCATTTTGAAGTACATGTTCTCTCTCTCTCTCTCTCTCTGTGTGTGTGTGTGTGTGTGTGTGTGACTTTTTTTCAGGTTTCACCCATGGGCAGATCTGTCCTGTGGAGGAGTCACCTTGTCCCTGCAGAACATTGCAGCTCTTCCTATCTTTCTCTTCCTGCCTTTATGTCCAGCCCCCTCCTTACTACTACTTCCTGTTTGTGTGTGGATGACTCCATCCAAACTACTACACCTGCACAGGCTGCTGAAACTCTTTCTTGGCTCTGCTCCTTTCACATGGGACTGAGGCCACACTGACCTCTGGAGGCTTCACATAGAATCAGAGGACATCAGTCATTTTCCTACAGCTACCTCTCTGTGTATTGCAGTTTTTCTCTGCAAGGCTGCTCCATCGGAGGAGCTGCAGTAATCCCCACCCCCTGTGGATCACCTGAGCGTTGAACCAGGAAATAAGGACTGCGGCAAGTGTAGTGTCCTTCGAATGCTCACCTTCAACTTTAGACTGTCACAGCCATGCATACATTCCTTGCATACCATAAGCTAGCACTGGCCAGATGGATTATAGTGAGAATCAGTTCATTGACTAAATACAATCATGCTTTTCTGTAAGCGGAGACACATTTACAATTGACAGTTAAACAAAATACAGAGCAGAAGGTGCTGTCTGACAAGCACACTGAGAGACAACAGAAGAAGAGAGGAGACGATGAGTTCAGTTCATTCTTTTCACATCTCTCCACAGCTTCTCATCACACTGACACGTCTGGTCAGACATTCTGAGGGCATAATGCACTGTCATTGTAATCACTGGAGTAAAGATCCTGCAGCCACACACATGCACACGCACACCTTTCTTTTTTTTTTTTACCAGCATGAAAAGTGTTATTAGTAGCAACAAAACATTTCCACTTACACAACGGAACACACACACGTACGCAGAAAAAAGAGAGAGAGAGAGTGAGGGAGTATCAGATTGCCGTGGGTGCTCCAGAAAGAGGCTGTGTCCTCCAGATGTCACCAGTGACGGAAAAGTACCGTCATACCCGCTGGAGCCTCACATCCTTCTGTGGGAGAGGATTAAATGATTAGCTCATCCTCTCTTTCATTCGCGCTCTTCTCTCCTGTTCTTACGTTCTGCTGCTGTTCTCTGACAGAGAAAAACTGCTGACTGGGACATTCTTTCAGCTCCTGCTGCACGAGCAGAGAATGAGTTCGCAGCACTTTATTATCCCACATTCAGACATGATGTGTCACGGCGAACTCATTATACTCTTACTAAGAGTTCACTCGTTCAGAGTGACAATCAAAGGACCCTTCTTATCAAGCACATCATTACGATTTGTGTCCTCTCACTCAAACTTCATGTTTGTTTCATCATTTGTACAAACTGTAAGCACATTACTTCACAAACACAGGAGATTCCTAGTTATTGTATAGAAAGCACTGACATTAGTGATTTATTATCACCAGACAATAGTCTGATGAATCCAACAGTGTCATTTGCAAAGAGCAGCAAAGCAAATCTGAGGTCACCAAGCCAGACACATCTGGCCGTCCCTGGAGAAACTATCTATGAAAAATACAAACAGAAACAGCAACAAGGGACAACACTGGATGAACCTAGATCAAATCTCTTTTAAATCCATCTGTAACTGGAAGGATTGGATGGGAAAATTCCTCTGACCCCCACAATGACCCTGCAAAGGTAATGTGCAAGTCCACTTATCCATTACCAGGACGGAATACCCTTAGAGAAATGGTAAGGAGCTCAGACATGTGGGGGAAGTCGGACTGCTACTCCTTCGTGTCAAAAGGAGCCAGTCGAGGTCTGATCAGGATGCCCTTTTGGGCTCCTTCCTTTGGAAGTTGTCCCTGGGCATGTACAACTGGTTGGAGACCCCTGGGTAGACCAAGAACATGCTGGAGAGATTATATATCTCAGAATCCGCCGGGGGCTGGAAATATTGTTGGGGAGAAAGACATTTGGAATAGATTGCTTTACCTGATACCTGGATTATTTGCTTCAAAGGGTTGCACATGTAGGACTTCTACTTGTAGAAGTCTAGTTGTAGGGGTTAATTAATGTGTTCAATTGACACCGCAACAAATCTAGGGCTAGGTAGTTGTGTGGCATAGACACACTGCATATATTGCATAGACAGCTGGAGGGTTCAGCAGCAGGTTAACCTGGCTTGCTTCACCTGATTTTAACAGTATGTCACTTAAGTCTAAGATTTTAAGCAGCCTCTATATTCATGCCACACAGAAAGGATTGAAAAGAGGTGACCTTTTTTTCTATGGTTGAAATTTTGCAGCAGTTGTTCTCTAGCAGTATTTACATTCGGTATGATCACTGTGGAGTACTGGATGATGCCCTCAGGTGTGATTTATTATGGAGAGCACAGTGCTGTGAACGTGACCTTACTTCTTACTTGATAGATGAGGTGTGTGTTTGTGTGTGTGTGAGAAAGAGAAAGAATGTTCCTTCGTTGTCACACAGTTATACTGCACATTAGTCTGTTAGCAGCTGAGGCGATGCCTGCAGGCAACTTGTCTGCCACCCCCTGAGTGTCAATCTGCACTGCATGTTACCTGGAAGCAGGACAAACTGCTTTGCTTGATGAATTAGACCTTAATCCTGCAAAGACGTCATTATATCTGCTTATTTAAACACGCTTCCATGAATACATTTTAACAAGAAAAAGCTGCTTACACTTATACTGTATAATTTGCATATAAGTTCTTGCCTTTAGATTCTCAGGTCACGCATTAAGAATATGATTTAAAAAAAAAGTTTAATAGAAAGTCTTGTGAGGAAATCATAGAAATTGTTTTCATCTTTTTCTTTCATTCTACCGTCTGTCCGTCTAATGGACCAGCAGGTGGCGCTAATGCGCCGGTAATATTGGATGTGGCAGATCTGCCCGTAAACTAATACAAGGAAATGGACTGAACTTCATAAAGCACCTTTCTACAAAGTTCTTTAAGTTAATGCCTCTTACACACCCATTCACACACACACTAATATATCTGGGAAACAAACAGGCACCAAAAACAACATATGTAACTTTTAAAGTGATGATTATAAATGTTTACACCTTATGTAAGCACCAAACTAACTTATGTATTTCTCTAATGCTGAGTGTTTACTGCTACTAATGTGTGTAACACTGTTACTGTGATGATAAATATTAAAATACTTATATGCAACATTTAATCTGTGTACCTAACCAGATCCTGAAATGTATGTGACATGAGGGTTTCTGAATAAAGAGCACTAACGTGTACATTACACGTGAACATATATACATACATATAGTACACACACACACACACACACACACACACGCATTTATAATCATCACTTTTGTAAGTAACCTTAAAAGTGACATACGTTGTTTTTGGTGCCTGTTTGTTTCCCAGATATACAGTATTAGTGTGTGTGTGAATGGGTGTATAAGAGCCATTAGCTTAAAGAACTTTGTAGAAAGGCGCTTTATGAAGTTCAGTCCATTTCCTTGTATTAGTTTACCGGCAGATCTGCAACATCCAATATATCGCGACCAACGACCAGCCCGCTCAATGCAGTGTCTTATGGGGTGCCGTTTGTAAAGCGTCTCGCTCTGAAAATAACAACATTTTGTCACATTTAGCTAAAAACAATGTTTAAAAAACTGGTTTGAATTTTTGAGAGTCACTTTTTTGCACATTTAGAACAATATTTGTGAACTTAGAGATATTTTAAATATTTAAATCCAAATGTTAAATATAAATCTAAATGTTAAATATAAATATAAATCTAAATGTTGAACCTAAATGTTAAATATATATCTAAATCTAAATGTTAAAGCTAAATGTTAAATATATATCTAAATGTTCAATATAAATATAAATATAAATGTTGAAGCTAAATGTTTCGGATGAAACTAAATATTAATATTATTGCTAAAATGCAAATTCAAATGCCGGTAACCGGAAGTGCCAACATAAAAGCTCGAGGAGGTCAGAGCGTGTTTATAGTGGCAAATAACGAATAAAACCCATCTTATCCGGGGAAATGGACTCTTGGACTTGGATTATTGGACCCCATGTATATTTGTGTCTGTGTATATATGTCTATGTATATATTTGTCTATGGTGTGTACACTCTGATACAGTAGGCGGCAGTGTGCGCTCTAACGTTGCTTTAAACACCAGAGAAGAAGAAGGTTGGCTTCTGTCAGTAGTCCACAGCTCAGCACTGACGTAGCCGTGTATTAATATTTCGTGTATGCAGCGTTCATACATGTTTTCAGCGCAGCCATGGATATAGCGCTGTATGTGGCGGCTGCTGCCGTGCTCCTTGTGCTCATCGTGTTCGCGGTGAAGTTACGGGGCAAGACTCAGGAAGGTACGAGCGCTGACGTCACACATTAACGTCAGTATGTAACGTGCATGTCCAGCTGCTGCTGTCATGTGTTTGCAGTATTCATACGTGTTGTATGTGTGTCCTCTCTGTGCTCAGCTGATGCGGAGCAGCAGAGAGATGTTGTCCGGGCAGCAGGGCCCCCTCAGCGTGCAGCAGAGGAGCGAGGAGCCGGTATGCCCCGCAGGAGGAGGATGGCTGCGGCGATGGCCAACAGGCGACCACAGAGAGAAGCTGTGGAACCTGGTAAACTCAGAATGAAGCTAAACTGTCTTTACACGTTTCAAGTTCAGAGTAAAATAACAAACAGGTTTAAGATGAATATAATGTGTGTGATGCATGAGAACATGGAACAAGTGTGCTGTGGATTTTAGAGGAAGAGCGCGAAGAGGAAGAAGACGTGGAGCAGCAGAACTTCCAGGCGACCGCTAAAGTTGGAGCCAAGAAGCAGAAGAAGCTGGAGGAGAAGCAGGCCAAGAAAGCCCAGAGAGAGGTGAGTGTCAAAACACACTTTGTTCTCCTTCAACGCAGTCTACAGCAGAAATGCTTCCACCTGCCGAACGTTCCAGTTAAGTGTGGATATATAATGAAGACCCTTTTTGAAACAGGTGGAGGTGGAGGAGAGGGAGGAGAGGAAGAGAATGCAGGAGCTCCGAGAGCAGGAGAGACGTCAGGAGGACGAGAGAGAACGGCTGCTGGAACAGAAACAGGTCTCTCTCTTTTTCTCTCTCGCACACACACACACCTCTTACAGCTGTTTCCTCCCCGTGTGTTTGTATGACGAGATGCTGATGCCATGCGCTGTGTTTGTCAGGAGGAGGATGAGCGGCGAGCTAAAGAGGAGCAGGAGAGACGGGAGGAGGAGGAGTACTTGAGACTCAAAGCGTCCTTCGTCGTGGAGGATCAGGGAGAGGAGGAGCAGCTCACTGAGGACCAGGTCACACATCATATCATGTTCACATCTGCCTTTTGACTGTAATGTATGATGTCTAATAAGTGTGTGTGTGTGCCTGCCTTTACGCTCAGTCACGGAACCTGTTGCAAGAATTCATCCAGTACATCGAGGTGAGAATGGACACACTCTACACACACACACAGCATGTACTGAAGTATCTGAATAGAGTGTGTGAACCTGCGTCTCCTCTGTCCTGCAGAGCTCCAAGGTTGTTCTCCTCGAGGACTTGGCTTCTCATTTTGGCATGAGGACACAGGATGCTATTGACAGACTGCAGGGCCTGTTAGCTGAAGGCTCGCTCACAGGTTAGTGAGATCAGGGCTGGTATGGATGAGGCTGCTCAAACATCCACACATGAGGTGTCATTCTTGAATTGGTGGAATGCAGAAATGTTGGCTCCTATCTTCAGGGTTCCCACTGGTGCTTGAATTCCTTGAAAATGCTTGAATTTCAATTCAGTGTTTTCAAGGTTGTGAAAACGTTTGAATTTTTTGTGAAGTGCTTGAAAATTCTTGAAATTTCACAATTAGTTAAAAATCAAAACAGTCAATCTACCACCATATGAAATAATGCTAATTAGACCCATATTATTATGCCATACAGTGGCACCGCTGCGCTTCCAATGACCATCATGGCAAACACAACTAGTAGGCTACCTATTTAAAGGTGCTGGAAAAATGGAAAAACTGATGCTTGAAGGTGCTTGAAAAGTGCTTGAATTTGTTCATGAAAAAGGTGTGGGAACCCTGTATCTTACACCACCTAGTGTGAGCAGGTGTCACTGCTAGTTTCTGACAGTCAGGAGTTTTTCATATTCAGATAGTCTTCATCACACTCTATTGCTGTATCCTCTGTGATCGAACATGGTGTGTGTTTTCTGCAGGAGTGATCGATGACAGGGGGAAGTTTATCTCCATCACTCCAGAGGAACTAGACTCTGTGGCTCAGTTCATCAGACACAGAGGCAGAGTGTCCATCACAGAACTGGCTCAGGCCAGTAACTCTCTGATCAACCTGATGCCTGAGAACCGCAGCGCCGCCTGACCGACGCCGTTCTGCTGCAGGACACCTAGAGACTTTTCACATACCGGACTGTTACCGCTCTGCTATTGGCTGCAGTCCGATGATGTTATTTTCTGCTGTATTAAATATTGAAATGATGGCTCAGTAGTCTTTATTCACCAGTAAGCACAAAGCTACTATTACAGTGACTACTGTTTATGACGTTAAACCAACAGGCCCAGCAACATGACAAACAGTGACTTTGGTCTTTTGTGCTTTTTTGCTGACGTCTCTGGTGATCAGTCCATTCAGAAGATAAAATGTAGTCATGAAACAGAACTTTACACATCCATACATCCATGAGTTGCTGCAGTGTGTGCACAGTACAGATCGGTTGCCTCTTAATGTGTTTCTGTGTTTTAAGCACAATAAAACTTCATTCTGATGAAGAGTTGAGTGTTAACACAGTTAAGTTGACTGGCTTTCATCAACTACAGTATATGAATGCAGGCACTACATGAGTTTGGGTTTGAATGCATGCACACAAATAGAACTGAGCCAAGAAGTGACCTGTGAGGACCCCAGTGACACGTTCATTCATCACAAACTGCACGTTTCTGTTTCACAGGTTTCCAGCTGTGCATGTGTTTACAGAACAGCACAGACAGGTCATGTAACAGTCCATCCACAGAAGCTCTCTGATCATTTACATCACTTGTTATGAATACAGACCCGACATGACCAAGACTGGAGCATATTGAGACAAGACTAAGACTTTGAGTGGTTGACACCAAGTTAAGAACAGAACCAATACAAGATAATATGTAGCTAATATTTTGCTCATATTCATCAGACCGTCTCAGTCAGCAGTGCATTGCAGAATTTACAGACTGCTGTGAGTTTTCTCTGGATGCTGTGCTGCAGATTAACTCCTCTCCTGTCTCCTGCATTCACTGGAGTGTGTGTTAAATCTGACAGTTAACAACAAAAAAAGCCAATGAGTCATGTTACTGGTTTCATTTGAAGCAGGAACATACGATAACATCCAATCACAGTCATGTTGTTAATAAATTAATCAGTACACAGGCTTGACATAAAATCCAGATTCTTCTTTGTGTGACACTGAAACCTTCAAAAAGTACCTCTGCCTGCAGGATCAGCACAGCACCTGACGTGGGGCTAGTATTAATGCTGAGTCAGCAAGAACAACATCAGACGAAGATAAAATGTATCAAACATCATAAATAGACAGATTTTATTATATATTTTAAATATTTTATTATATAATCTAGCTTCTGGTTTTTGAAACAAAGAATTCATACACTGATGACAGGTGCAGCAGACATCTGATGTAAGTTATTCTCTTGTTGTGTTGATCAGCACGGTTTGGTCTCTTAAAGTCTTTTAGTTGATGAAGTTGAGTCCACAAAGAAACAAAGAGTCTCAGAGACTGAAGTGGATCTCAGCTGGATGCCTCCTGGTCTTTATCCTGGACTCTCTGGGTTATCTCCCATGTCGATGTGGATCCTCGATCCTGAACATATGAATATATTACATATCATTTTTCCTGTGTTAAACAGCAGTTTTCATTTCAGTGTGAGCCAGCATACCTTTATCAGCACACCCAAGGGTGCTAGGTCATTCCTGAGGGCATCACAGGCTTTGAGGAGAGACATTCTCTCTGGGTAAAGTGCTCGTTTGGTTTGACCATCCTGACGGGTCAGTGCAAATGCTCGAACCTCACTCCTGAAACGAGTCAGCTGCTCCACAACGCCTTCCAGACTTCCACGACTGCTCACCTCATCAGCCTCCTGCACATGACGGCAGGACAGTGTGTGAGAGACAGCTGTGTGTACCAAAGCCTGACATTTCTTCTCCTTGAAGCCACGGACGGGAAATCTCAAAAAGTTCTTCCTCAATTCTGACCTTACTGTGCATATCGATCCCAAACACATCCAAGACATCTCGGATGTAGCTGACCATTGCTGCAAACACTGCAGGACTCCGAGCAGCTCCGTCACACTGAACAGAATATAACACACACACACAGTCATTGACAGTACTTAGAACTGATCATGTGACATTTCAATTCAATTTTCAATTCAATTTTATTTGTATAGCCCAAAGTCACAAAGTACATTTGCCTGGGAGGGCTTTACAATCTGTACAGAGAATGACACCCTCTGTCCTTAGACCCTCGGTTCGAGTGAGGAAAAACTTCTGTAAGCATGTCTGTTGCGAAATAAATGATTTCCTGCCTCATCTGTCCAAAGTTTTAATTACAATCACCATATAATCTTCATAACAATCAGAAAGATGAGAGTTTTAATTTATGAATTAGCAGCAGAATAACCTTTAGCCTGTTTGTGTCATCTCAAGAGAGTCAGGTGTGCAGTTAGACACATGGAGTTACCTTAGCGACAGGATGAAGTTGACAGTTTCCATGATAAACTAGATTCATCACAGCACTGATGGCTCGTGGGGTATCAAAGTCATCTGCCAGTGCTTTCACCACGCCGGATTTAGTCTCAGCCAACCTGAAGAGACACAATTCCTCATTCTCTGTCTCTATCTGAAGGATGCATTTTGAAATCAGTCTCATCCTGTGACATCAGCTGCTTTCCTGTCATCACAAAGTTCCCACTTCACACCAAATCTGCCCGCACTTCTCAGCAGTTATCCACACACTAAGCTTCTACACCAAAATGAAACTTACTTCACCACTTGGACAGTTGAGAACTGTGCAGTGTAGCACACAATGAAAGCAATATGATCAAACTGTGGTATTACCTCTCCCAGAGAAGAGCTTCCTGTACAGATGAACACTGCAGCTGACCCCTCGTGTAGGCCTGAGCGTCATGGATGAAGGCAGAGATGGTTCCCAGAGAGGTGCGAGCCTCCAACATGCTGTTGTCACTGTAGTCTAAAGCTGTGGAACAAAAATGTGTGGAAGTCTCCAGTGTGATGCAAACATGCAGCACGTTTGTAAAAACAGAAACATTTTCTCACCTGATCTGTATTTAGTCAAAAGACAAAACATCCGGAACTCGTTGGCAGAGTAAGACTGCAGGAAGTCCTGATGAAAGACAAGAAGACTGAGTGATTTACTTTAGTGCATAACATGAAACATACATGAACACATGATGAAGAATTTATGATGGCTTTACCTTGATGGTGATGTAGTTCTTTAAAGATTTAGACATCTTCTCTGCGCTGCCTTTCAGGTGTAAGTGCCCTGACAACAATAGCACATTCATAAACACAAACACTGAGCGTGGTAATCTTTACAGAGGAAGACGTGTGACCTGACTGATGCAGAGTTCTCACAGAGGTCAGATGAAAACATAACATAAAAAAACATTGTGAGGATATTTGCTATTCTAGCATGTCATAAATGATGTAAATGATGGTTACACAGGGTCAGCATGTGTCCTGAGGTCACTGTAGAGGTCTGATCATTACATTACTGTGGTAACTGAGGTCATCTTCTTCACTGACCACTGATGGACACGACTGTGTAAATGTATGGAAATGTGGCAAACTTTTTTTCTTGTGAGTGTGTTTGGGGTGTGTGATCTAGTTGTTAAATACATATATATCGGGACTTGTCGGCCCAAATAGCACGTCGGCCCACCGGGCAAATGCATGGTATGCCAGATGGCCAGTCCGTCCCTATCTACACGTAAATCTACATCTCCCATAGTGGAAAACAAAATACTGAACAAAACAATTTGGGAGGAAAACAACACAACACCTGCAAGCCTAGTCATCGTCACAGTCCTGCTCAGTCACAGTTTTAGCTTTTCGGTCCTGGTTTGCGTGCAGGAACATGAGCGCATCTACGTGCGCTGGGTGAAGGCTCGCCGGCAATCGCGTGATGGTTTTACCAGTGAGTAAAAAAAAACTCTCGCTTGGCGTGCTTGTCGCTGGGACAGCCAGATAACGTTTGCGTCCATCGTGTTTGCATCAAAGTATGAGATTAGTGCAGCAGGGGATGGCTCAATCCGTCTGGTGCCAGCTGCCACCGGAAATGCCACTACTAGCTGCGGCAGCCACGAATTGAGCCAGCCCTCTCTCGCCCTCTAGCCCTCTAGTGTCTAGTCAACATCAAGCTGTAAACGTCATTGTGGCGTAGTAAAGTCGACTAGTCTGTACAACCCCTAGTTTGGATGAGCCTGTGACCACAAGACAGAATCCATATAATTCGTATTTAAAGCTGGTTCTGAGGTGACTCTTTAGGACTTACCTGAGTGGAGGAAGTAGTTTGCCCACTGTCCACACTGGTGATAGGCTTCACTCTGAGCGATCTCATTCTCATGATGAGGAAAGGCCAGGTCAATACCTCCAGAGTGGATATCCAGCTGACTGCCGAACACTGAGCTTAATCCATCACAGAGAGAACAACAGTACACGCAATATCATTATTACCAATCTATGAATCATCTATTATAACTGACACGTCTGTAGAGTTCAGAGAGAGCACATCTGGTTCTGACTTTAATTAAATTCTGATAAACACTCTTAGAAGAATGCAGGTATTTACTGCAGAGCTGCTGGATTAGATTGCATTAGTTTTAACAAGATCTGCTGAGTATGTATGCAGTATGAGTGTCTCTGTAGACACTGCATGGACTGGGCGTTCATATGTTTGTTTAATTAAAGTCATTTTAATCATTTATAAAAGCAAATAGTAGTTAACAGTAAGTTATTCATGCAAAGCACATCAATCCTCAAGAATTCATCTTCAAGTCCTTTCTTCATGCACTGAGAACCTGGCTATGCTGACCCAGTATCATCAGAAAGGTCCATCTGTAGACTAACATAAAGCAAAAGACTAAATGAACACACATGCTGCTGTAAATCAAACCTAGCGATGGTGGAGCATTCAATGTGCCAGCCAGGTCTTCCTCTGCCCCACGGAGATTTCCAGGCTGGCTCCTGAGGTTTGGACGGCTTCCAAAGAGCAAAATCCCTTGAGTCTCGTTTGTTTGTGTCTCCTGTTGGACGGCACAGATTGTTGTCAGTTACTAACGGTAACAGATACAGTCCTCTGCCAATAATCACGAGTGGTGCCAGTGATCGCAATGTGTGTGGGTGTCAAAAAGCTTCATCTCAGGACAAACTTAACAGAACTCGAGAGAATTTGTAGAGGATACATCCTGTCATCAGTAATTTCAGAATTTCAGAGCAGATTATAAAACTATTAAAACATTACACAACTTTGGTAGACAGGAGAAGCTGTCCACATTGTGAGACTGACTGACTGTATCAGGATCCATCAAATGTCTTTTCAGCATCCAGATCATCTTCTTCAATGATACACTGTTCTTTAATATAAGAAAATGACAACACTTACCAGGTTCTCCCTGAGAGTCCACAGCACCCACAAACTTGCCATAACGATCACCAATGGACCGAATGTCAAAATACACATCACCTGCAACCAAAGGCATTTATCAAATGTTGACACACACATTTCATATGAAGAGAAAGAACAGATCGGAGTTCCTAAATGTATTCACCTTCTTTTGTGGCATAAGCGTGTCCATTCTGAATGATCCTCTCAATGAACGCCACGATGTGATGCACGTTCTCAGTGACTCGGAGATACGCCGCAGGAGGAATCACCTAAAAAACAACGTCACGACACGTGTTTATAGACAAAGTGTTTCACCTCAGACTTCACTGCAAACAGACAGAAGCAGTGACCTGATCACACACCTTTAATGACAACATGTCCCTCTTGAACTCCTCCTCGTACATGCTGGATATGACGCTGGGGGAGACATTTTCCTGCAAAGACACATGATTTGAATGAAGTGAATGGAAACAGTGTGAGGAGCTGTGATCAGGTTCGAGCTCACCTCCCAGCTCCTCCTGATGATCTTGTCATCGATGTCGGTGATGACCATGGCGTGGATCACTGTGATTCCAAACAGCCTGGACAAAATCCTCTGCAGGATGTCAAACCTGACGTAAGAGCTGTGACGTAAAGACGTGAAGCAGTTAAGTTCAGACGCATTTGACGCTCTTTGGCTTACGTAAAGTAGAAGTTTATGAATACCATGCATGACCCAGGTGGGCGTGGTCGTACACGGTGGGTCCACAGCTGTACCTGAGACACAACAAATGAACAGTCCTGTGTTAGTGCGCATGCGTGAACGGGAACGGCGTGTGTTCATCGTCAGTGACCTTTACCAGGTAGCTACTCCCTCTCTGGTCAGGATGAGCGGCTCCTTCTGTCTGCTCAGGCTGTTAAAGGTCTGCAAAGCCGTGTCAAAGCCGCCGGGTCGCGTCCACTTCTTCCCCGAAACACTGCTGCAGGATCCGTTCAGTCTGACTGGCTGAGCCGAGCTGAGGATCGAGCTCAGTGAGCGCCTCCACATGCTGACGGCGACACCAACCAAAGGTGGAGCAGCGTGCACACTACGCATGTAATAATGATAATGATAATAATAATAATAATAATAATAATAATAATAATAATAAGCACGTTTACGTGATTTCCTCAACTGCTCTTACGCGCGCTCGTGTCACCCCCGCGCCTCTCGCGAGACTCCGATTGATACCGGAAGTGTTCGGACATATCATGTGACTCGCTTTCGATGCTGCTCTGCCTGAGGAGCCATGTCAAAATAAAGAATCGTGATTTTGGAAAGGACGAGGGTCGAGCACAGAGTCTGTCAGAGTTTCATCCCGGAGGAGGCAACGTGTGTACGAAATGCAGAACGTAATCAACACGGTGAAGGGCACGGCGCTCGGCGTGGCGGAGTTCCTCACCCCGGTGCTGAAGGTAAACTTCCATTACAGCAGCGAGCTTGTTGCGAGGTGCTGTCTGCTGTGAGATCACATGAACACATGAGTCCTGCAGCTCCCAGAGCCAGCTCACCGACCCGATGAAACATCTGTACAGCTGTGCTGATGTTTACAGCTGTGTTCTATTGTTGGTTACAGGAATCCAAATTCAAAGAAACTGGAGTGATCACACCAGAGGAGGTGAGGACATTCTTGTTAAATGTGATGATTTCCTATCATATTTCATACAGGCTGTATCTCATACTCTCCCTCTGTGTGTGTGTGTGTGTGTGTGTGTGTGTGTGTGTGTGTGTGTGTGTGTGTGTGTGTGTGTGTTCCAGTTTGTGGCAGCTGGAGATCACCTGGTTCACCACTGTCCCACATGGAAATGGTGAGTGAGTCACACGTCTGTGAACTTCTCTTGAGGTCATGGGAATAATTATCCTGTCAATAATTTGTAGTGGACGTCGAGTTTTTAGTAAGGGAGATGTGACTGCATCTTCAACCAATACCGTGCCTGGTAATAATGATAGTACTGTGGTTATTGCTTCCTCAATCAGCTGTGACGTGACGTGTGTGTGTGTGACTTGTGAGCAGTCTTCACAGCAGTGTTTGACCCTTTGTGATTTTCCAAACTCACTTCTGTTTCTCTGCTCTTCTTGTTGCCGTGCAATGTTCCGCTTAAAAAACCGGAGTTGCATCACAGCGCCAAAGAAACGAGAGAGGCCTTTCTACTTACTGTGAATCATTTGTAATCCATTATGATAAAACTGTTTGAACATTTTGATGATACACCTGGTTGTTGCTAAACCTCTGCCACTCGTTCTTTCTTTTGTCCCCCCCTCTCCTGGCACCTAAGTGGGATAACACTTCAGTCACTGAGCTTGTATTCCTCCTTTTAAAAAGAGATTTGAAAGCAGACACGCAGTTAACTAAACCTGAAAGTGATGTTAATCAAGTTATGTTTAAAGTAAAGAGCAGTGTAATAGTTATACTGTAGTAACAGTACAATGAGCAGAACATACATGACCTGATAAAATAATATGTTCTACCTTCAGGGCCTCTGGGGAAGAGGTCAAGGTGAAGCCATATTTGCCGCAGGACAAACAGTTTCTCCTGACACGCAATGGTAAGAAAAGGATTTAAAATGAGGACTACTGTTCACTTCATTTTCACTTGTCACATTGTTCTTCAATGAATTTATACTTCCACTCCACTCCACCAAGCAACTCACACCAACAACATGGTTTTAGATTTCTTCCTGATGAAGAAAATACACATTTAACATAGTGTAAACTTTCTGAATCATGTCAAGTCCACTGGGTTGGTTCCTTGATCAATGCAGTACACATTGAGGACAGTGCAGACTTGCTAATCAAGTGACGTCTAGAAACATCTACCAGCTGCATAGTGTTTAGGCTTTGGGCTTGTGACATACATACATAAATATGTGCCTGTCCTGCCTCCTGTTGGGTACGTGTTACAAACTCTCTCTAAGTTAAAGAGAAACATCTTGGAAAGACGACCTGGATAAAAAAGAACTGTAAAGAATTTTGAGAGGGGAAAAAACTTCATATCATAAATATTTTTTGAGGCTCCTTTGCTGAATGTAAGTGCAAATGACTGCAATCCATTGACTCAGAAAGGGAAAGTATATGGTTTGGCTCAGGCTGGGGCTGCAGAACTGCTGACCTGGACTTTAGGAAACACCTGAACCCGACTGTTATGGTCCTCTGTGGAGGAGGAAGAGTTTGAAGACTAGGGAAGTCCATATCTCTGAGACACAGAGATTTTCTAAGGTGCTGGAAAGGAGGCTGTGACCCACTGTTTGGGAACACATCTCTGCTTTTTTCAGATGATGTAGCTCTGTTGACTTCATGTCAATATTTAACCCTCATTACTGGTTAACTTAGGTCACCTGTTAGATCTGTTTTCACTTCCTTTGGTTGTTTTTTGGTTGACCTTCTCTGTGTGCTCTCTCTGTATTTGCAGTTCCCTGTTACAAGCGCTGTAAACAGATGGAGTATTCAGATGAGCTGGAAGCCATCATAGAGGAGGATGATGGAGACGGGGGCTGGGTGGACACTTACCACAACTCAGGTCAGAAACCATCTCTCGACATCCATATATCGATCATGTCCTGAGTGCGGCTGCATTTAGTCAGAAAAATGTGGTTTGGATCGGTACGCAGGTGGGACAGCTGGAAATATGTACAACTGATACATTAATTTCCGTTTGCTGCAGAAGACCACATGTCCATTAGTACCTGGAGTCATCACACTATGATTCACAGAATATTGTAAACACACTGCTCTGTTTAATGCAGTGGGACTTTCTTTATGTGTTGCCATACAGTGTGCTTGTAGCAACTCTTTGAATGAAATTCTAAAACCACCTGCTTATTAATCATGCCTCAAATGATTTGAAATCATGACACAGTGAATGGTTTCTGACTGCCTGACGTGTTTCAGCAGGTCTGTTAGGTGTCACAGATGCTGTACGGGAAATTTCACTGGACAATAATAAGGTATATGTATATATGTTTATTGGTTTATGTTGATTCTGAACAATGTGGAATCCAAGAATTCCAAATGTAAATTATAGTTTAGCGTAGGAGTAGTTTAGTGTTATCAACAACCTGCACAGAGTGCTGCTACTGCTAAAGAACGAGTAACATTGTAATAATGTTAATAGTAAGTTCAGCTTCATCTGTGCAACCTCAGGTTGAAAAACTGATTGCAGATCATGAAATTCTGTTCTTTATTTTATTTAGATAGATTTGATTCAGGTTCTGTTGTTTTCGGGGTATTAAAAAATGACATCTCATACAAGGGCTAAAATGGGAAAGTGTGGATACTGAGTGAAATGAAATAAAAGCTGATGCCAGAAGTCAGTCTAATCGTGACCATCTGAAGAACATCATAAAGCACTGAAGGGCACACCAGCGACCTCATCTGACAATCACTGTTTTTACTGTGGACGTTCTGGAACACATACTGTGATTAGGGTCCCGTCTCTTAACTTACTCCATGGCCTTCAGCAGCAGCTGGACATTTTGGCTTCTGTTTCACTCTTCAGTTTATAAAGAGACTTTTTGAAATACTGTTCAAAACTAGTGTGGCCATTTTATTCAACTCAATACTGAAGTGTTTGACTTCCTCTAGGATAAGAATATGAATGCCACATCTGCAGCATGTTGTGATGATGACGATGACGAAGACGACGAAGATGGAGAAGCAGCAGATATGGAAGGTATTCATATCTTACTCCTTTTCCAGTATTAATTCTGCATTGAGTTCCTTTCAAACAGTCTGTGCTTTAACTTATGGTGTGTTAATGCTGTCTTTGCAGAGTATGAAGAAAGTGGCCTGTTGGAAACAGATGAGGTACGTAGAGGCATATAATTTATTTATGATTTAATATCCATCTACCAGCTTACACTTCTTCTCCTCTGTCTAGGCGACTCTGGACACCAGTAAAATGGTAGAAAGTAAAGCCAAAGCAGAGCCTGGGAGCGAGGATGCCATTCTTCAGACTAGAACATATGACCTGTACATCACATATGACAAATACTACCAGACCCCTCGACTCTGGCTGTTTGGATATGATGAAGTATGTACCTGCCCAGATGGGAATTCACAAAAGCGAAGTCTGAAATAATAAAAGCATCTATTCTGCAGGAGAGGAAAATATATAAAAGATCTATTTATTTATTTATTTATTTATTTATTTATTTATTTATTTATTTATTTATAGCATTCAAGTGACGGGGAAATCAATAACGTGGAGAGAATATTCTTTTTATTCTTTGTGCTGAACTCAGTGGAGATAACTCACACGGCACTAACAAACCATGAGCTCATTGAGCTGTTGTGCGGTTTCCCAGGACAGGCAACCACTGACTGTAGAGCAGATGTACGAGGACATCAGCCAGGACCACGTGAAGAAGACGGTCACCATTGAGAACCACCCTCACCTTCCTCCACCGGCCATGTGCTCTGTCCACCCCTGCAGGTGAGAAACAAATGGAACCTTCCTTAAGATGCACACATGCCGGTGGGGTTTACATGATGCCAAGCAGGTATTTTGTCAGTATTGATATTTTTACAGTGTTGATAAGAATATTGCTCTTCTAATTCTGTTGGAGTGACGCAGAAAATAACTGCTGCTGTTAGTTCTTATGGTAATGGGTGTCTGTGACTTGGGAGGTAGCAGGTCGAGCACTAATCTCAGGGTTTTGTGGTTTGACCCAGGTCATCCAGTGCAGCACTCCTTCACTTTCTTCACTCTTGTTCTGGGTCAAATGGCCCTTACAGAGACTGGAGGTGTGTTTGGGGTCATTGTCAAGTGATGGTCCCACTAAGCTCAAACCAGCTGGGATGACATGTCTCTGCAGAATGCTGTGGTAGCCATGTTGGTGTGCCATGAATTTTGATTAAATTGCGAACAGTGTCACCAGCAAAGCACCCCTACACCATCACACCTCCTCCTCCATGCTTCATGGTGGGAACCACACATGCAGATACAGTCTGTTCACCTCCTTTCTGGCTCACAAAGAAACAGTGGCCTAAACCAGGAATCTCAACTTTCAGACCAAAGTCCAGATTTCCATTGGTCTGATGTCAGTTCTCTTCTTGGTTTTTGTGACTGAACTTAAGACACATTTAAAGTTGTTGACCTTCATGTCTTAAAGTAATGATGGACTGTTGTTTCTTTTTCATTCAGTTGAGTGGTTCTTGTCATAATATGAATTACTACCCTAGTTGAATATTTACTGTATGCCAACACTCCCTCTAAACAAGGAAAATATTGGTCTCATACACATTAAGAAGACAAGAAATGTCACTAATTAACTTTAGACAAAGCCCTACTCATCTGTATTTGTATCTTTATGAAATTGAGATGCCACAATCAATGATTAACATCCAGCAACAACACGGTGACGTCACCTTTATTTTCAGACATGCTGAAGTGATGAAAAAGATCATTGAGACTGTGGCCGAGGGAGGAGGAGAGCTGGGAGTGCACATGTATCCTTTCTGTTCACCTTCTGTTCACCTTTTTATGATGGACTGTCCAGTAAAGGTGAGAAATGTACTATATAACTATAGTATTATATCTAATAATATATCATTATTTCTCTGCTAAAGTCTGTGTACTCCTTCAGGTTGTGTGAGCTCTGTTGTTTCCTCTAATGTACCCTGTTTGTGTCTGATCAGTACTGTGTGCTCCTCCATGTTGTCCTTAACTGGGACTTTCAGGTATCTTCTGATTTTTCTCAAGTTTGTCCAGGCTGTCATTCCCACAATAGAATACGACTACACAAGGCACTTCACCATGTAGCTCCATAACTCTGCCTCTGCTAATGCAACATCTGTACGTGGGAAGGATCAGCTGTTCTGCCTGTGTGCTGAGATCATATCTGATCTGATCTGGTCTGATTACAACTGGTTTGTGGAGTGTTTCTGTGTGTGTGACTCGTGGAATGGTGACAAAGCTGTCTGGTAGGGGAGCAGTCTGACATTTTGGGGAAAAAGGCTGACCCAGAGTCAGAGAAGAAGATGAATATCAGTCCTTTCCAGAGATGGATGTATTGTGTCTTACTGCTCCCAGCTCAGCTATGGCATGAAAACCACACACACAACTGTCATCACACTCAACTGTCTGGTTTTTCTTGCTGTCCAAAGCTGGCTAGTAGGTTCTCCTGCTTCCAGTGCTAAGCTTGTACCAGACACAGAAATGAAAGCGATATCCATCTTTTTATCTGACAGCGCGCTAGGCTTCATCGCAAAGAGTCCGACTGTTCCTCTGATGTTTCTCTACAGGTTTAATGTTGTGACCACAATGTGGTGAGCTCTCACAAAGTTCTTGTTCAGAAGATGTTCATGCTGTCACTTAAACTCACCCCATTCCACACTGCTTCAGTGCTTCAAATATAAACTCTACAAATCTTTTAGAAAATGAATTAACCCTGTTCGTGCAAGGCTGTGGGCTAACATGTTAGTGAACAGAGCATTCATTGTTTTGATGAATGCAAGTCCAATATTCAGCTGCTTTCAGCTTTAGCTTTTGACAAAGATATCTGGCTCTCTAGCTGCTAAAAGCTCTGCCATGTTCATCAGCCAGTCAGAGCTATGTCTGCCCGCTGCTCATGCACCAATTTCTTCTACTTCAGATAACATTTGAAAGAACATGTTTCATACATGCAGATGCAGTGGAAAGTGTGTGTTTTCTCGCTAACATTAATTTCTGAAGCCTAACCTTGACAGCAGCTATGATAGAAGCTTCTATTGTTGATCGGTCCATGCCTCGCTGCAGTGATTCTTCTAGCTTCCATTCTGATGCACTTTCCAGGAGTCATGGCTGAATCACTGTAAATCAGCTCTTTATGCCAGTTTGTCTTAATACTTCATTCTCTGAATGTGTTTATGGCCAGGCCTTTTCACACACCAAAGCTTCTTGTGGTTGGCATAAATGTTTTTTTTTTTTTTTTTTTTTTTTGCATTTTGTTTCAACTTTGGCTGATTTTCTCTCCCCCACAGCTTGTGTCAGAACCTTGAGATTAGTTTTTCAGTCTGTCTTGCTTCTCCAGCGTGATGTTGTGTCTAAGAGCTTTGTGAAGGCTGGCTGTGACCTCTGTTGTGCAGCATTTTGGCAAAACAAATGGAGAGTTTTATTATCAGAAGCCTCTCGGTGTATTTACTGAATCTCTGCTATTTTGTTTCTAAGAATCAGAATTGTAAACTATTTGGGGCTCATTACAGTAACATGTTTCTGACAGTACTTACACAACAAATAAAGTATCTGCTTCAGTAATCCTCACTCCACTTTCCTTGTTGTCCGTCGGTTCGATAAAATATTCTCTCTGTATTGCCTGTTGGTCCAGTCTCCTGATGTAACTCGCTCAGTGGTAACACATGAGCATTTAAAGTAATTTATCAATAAAGAGTTTCCCAAATATTGCACACAGTGCTGCTTTGTGTATTGTGTTTGGGCAGTGGGGGGAGGGTGGATGTCAAATCAGAGCTTACAGAAAACTAAACAACAGTAAGTTATACACACTTTGTGAACATATTAAACAAACATTGGAATACGTTTGACTGAGAAAGAAGCTGATCATCTTCTGCTGCTCCACACTGTGACCAATAGGGGGCGGTAGTGTACCTGAAGGCTGGTCGTTAGGCATCAGAGCAGCACCAGAGAAGAGGCAGTGCTATGTAATTGTGAGTGAGTGTGTGTGTGTGTAGGTCAACATGTCTGTGGTCTGCCCGACTCTCCTGCTCTGCGTGTACGGCTTCTTCTCCAACCTGCGGCCGTCGGAGCCGTTCCTTACCGCCTTCCTGCTGGGACCGGACAAGAACCTGACGGAGACGCAGGTCAGTTAGCTCGCCGGGCTAAAGGCTAACGTTACGCGGTTAGCGCTGACGACGACGTTGCGTCACCTTTTTAACTTTTGACGTAACTTACATTTAAACTATGAACATTAAACTATGAATCCGGCTTGTCTGTCTTAATGAATGACCGCGTTGTACAGTAACGAACACCTGTGTACTCACTGACTGACTGTATACTCCCTGACTGACTGACTGTACTGACTGGTTGTGTATACTCACTGACTGTGTATACTCACTGACTTGTTGTGTATACTCACTGACTGGTTGTGTATACTCACTGACTGACTCTGTGTATATACTCACTGACTGGTTGTATATACTCACTGACTGCGTGTATACTTACTGACTGCGTGTATACTCACTGACTGCGTGTATACTCACTGACTGATTGTATATACTCACTGACTCGTTGTATATACTCACTGACTGACTGTATATACTCACTGACTGACTGTATATACTCACTGACTGCGTATATACTCACTGACTGCGTATATACTCACTGACTGTATATACTCACTGACTGACTGTATATACTCACTGACTGACTGTATATACTCACTGAGTGGTTGTGTATACTCACTGACTGGTTGTATATACTCACTGACTGTGTATATACACAGAACCAGTGGCGGACGGGACATTTACCGGTGGCCTGGCCGCCGAACTGGCCCACTCGACGATTGTCGACAGTTGGGACCAAAGGCTTGGTTCGGGTCACACTTGATTTTTAAATAAACAATCCATCGTGCGGCTCATTAGAGTATCTGCTTCGCTGAAGGTCACACAGACTTAGCAGCAACGCTGGGCACACACACACAAAGTTGCAACAAAGCATATTGCACATTTTAGAATATGGTTAACTGACATAGACGCAACATAATAAATGATATGAATATTTAAATCCTTGTATTACATTATTTCATTAAAGCTTTATTTAACCAGGTAAAATCCCATTGAGATGAAGAACATATTTGATGTTATGTGAACATAGTAAAAGCATATACAAATGGTTAATTAGTGAATTTGAATAGCTGTGAAATGATGGGTCTCCTTTGAATTTTTCTTTACCAAGGTGGAGGTGGGAGCAGTGTAAGCACAGACTCTCTCATGTGGTATGATAGTATGGTTGACACAGTGGTCACTAGTCTGGTACCTTTTAGATTAAAAATAGGGTTTGTCTCCAGTTTGTGTTAATCAGGTGGTGGTGCATCTCACCTGTCTCCTCCACCTGTCTCCTCACAGGCTTCACCTCCACTTTCTGTCTCAGTAAGAAAAATGAAACCTCTCTGAACAGTGTGGATGTGTCACTGTGTCATTCAGACACTTTCCTTATGCCGAGCATGTTTCCTGAACGTTTCCTGGTTAGCCCTCTGTGCTGCTGTGTGCCTCCATACAAAAGACGTATCTCTGATTGTAGCAGACACTGCGTCATGACGTCGTGCTGCATGTCCTTTTGTTTGGTCGGTGTTGTCCCCGGCTCTTACAACAGGCTCATGCAGATTTGTCTCAGACAGAATAATCCCCGTTGGAAAGAACTTTGGAATTTGTGCTCAATCCTAAAATAATGAGCTCCATCAGGATGGAGGCTGTTCTAGAAAAGCCTTTCAAAAAGAGAAGCAGTGATGAATGTGTCTGTATTTGTCCCGATGTTCTTGCGAGGAGAAATGTACCTGGGTCATTGTGCTTGTGCATATACAGCATAAAAAATAACTTTCTAACACCGCTGACTGTGTAAAATCTGTGAACACACACAGGATGTGGAGATGAGTCATCCTGTAATTTAAAGTTGATAAACTGACCCCAACCCTCAAGAAGTTTTTTTTTAATTTTTTATATTTCTGAAAGGTCTTCTCCTTCATCAGTTCAGAGGTAACCAACCATCTCATGACAAACAGACGCTGACTAATAACACCAGAGTTCTTTAAATTCACTGTGTCATATTGCCTCTCAATACCTGACAAAATTATTATGCTGGCTCCACCACCGGCCCCGGGCGTAAGGCCTTGGAGAGGTGGGATCTGCGTTTCCTGGCGTCCCCCACAGCCAAACTTGCTGCCAGCAGTGTTCTAGTGCCAGTGTCTGAAATCAGTTTGACAAGTCTGCATGGGAACAAAGCAGTTCACAGCTTTCATATGCAAAGTGAATCTAACACTGATGGGTTTGTTTTTAACAAGTGTAACCAGGACTCTTCATCTGTCATCTGCAGGTTGTCAATGAAATCTATCCAGTATGGACATATTCCTACCTGGTGCTGCTGTTTCCCATCTTCCTGGCCACTGACTACCTCTGTTATAAGCCTGTGTTGATCCTACAGGCCACCAGCTTAGTAGTTACTTATGTCATGTTGCTGAAGGCGCAGGGCCTGCTGGCCATGCAGCTCCTGGAGTTTTTCTTTGGACTGGCCACGGCCTCTGAGGTGGCCTACTACTCCTACATCTACAGCGTGGTGGAGCCGGCGCACTACCAGAGAGTGACGGGTTACTGCCGCAGCATCACTCTGTTTGGATCAGCTGCTGGATCGCTGGCCGGACAGTTGCTGCTTTCTGTGGCCAAAGTCCAGCTGCTCCACCTCGTCATCATCACTTTGACGTCGGCCACCGTGGCCTTCATTGCTCCCTGGTTTCTACCTATGCCCAGGAGGAGCTTGTTCTTCCACAAGAGTCCAGGAGCATCGGAGGAGAGGCGACAGCACAGCAGCACCACCCTGCTGGAGAAGGCTGAGGATTCAGAGAGAAAAGTGCCTCTGAACACACAGAAGGCCTCCATGGTGAGTGACAAGCTGCTTTGTTCAGGTCTTGAAGGAACACGCTTAGTCACTTAGTCATGTTTGATGTCCTCCACTCTCTGTGCAGATATCCAGGTCTTCTGAGGCAGAAAGTCATCGGAGCGGTCTTCAAGACGTGCTGCGGATGTTGTTTGACGACTTCCTGCAGTGCTACAGATGTCGCCCTCTGCTGGCCTGGTCTGTGTGGTGGGCTCTGGCCACCTGCGGCTACTTCCAGGTCATTAACTATGCTCAAGCACTGTGGGAGAACATTTGTCCATCCAGTGACTATGAAATCTACAATGGCTATGTAGAGACACTGTCCACACTGCTAGGTAAGGGTTCCCACTTCACATTTACAAATGATCACAGACTTGTTGAGTTTGTTGATGTAGAGAAGTAGACCAGCAGCTGAGTTCAAAAGATTTAGCATGTTCTACATACAGCTGAGTAAGTAAACAGATGTTCTGTGTTCTGCTGGTCCACAGGGGCTCTGGCGGCTCTGCTGGTGGGTTACCTGCCTGTGTGCTGGTCTCTGTGGGGGGAGCTGGTTCTGTGTGTCCTCTCCCTGCTAATGGCAGCATGTGTGTTTGTCATGGTCACACCAAGGAACATCTGGCTGTGTTACAGCTCATACGTCCTCTTCAGAGCCACATACATGCTGCTCATCACTGTGGCTACGTAAGTACACGGATCAGTCAGTCACTGCAAGTTCAGCTGACACTTTATCTCCATTACACATGTGTGGAAATGAACTCACTGAGGCTGAATGTTTGTAGATTAAGATAGAGGGTTAGAATAATGTTGAACTGGATGAAAGCATCTTAAAATGTGGCTTAAAATAGTAAAAATGCATATATGATTTTAAAGTTGAGCGTCTCATTAAGCATCATAAAGATGATACTAAAAGTTCATAAAACCTGGTTCAAAAACTGCTCAGGGCTGGCAGATCATATTTTGATTGACAGCTCCCTCATTAGTAATGGCAGCTGTGGACAAGGTAAAATAAAACTATTTTATCCACCTAAAAACTTGATGAATATTTTGAAGTGTATGCTGTATACTCTCTTCAAATCCTTTTGACAAAAACAATTTTAGCAGAATATTTTCACATCTAACTCCAAACCAAAACTTGAAATATGTTGATTGTTGTTACAGTGTAAAGACAAACCTTATTTAGTTTGGGTTTAATTTTAATAATGTTTGTTTCATGAGTGAAGATGGCCAATAAGCTGATCTCAGTTCAGTAAAAGAGAGAAACATTTTCTGAGTTTATTTCTGGAACGAAACGTTGTGAAAGTTTCTTTTTGGCTTTGAGGCAGATCGAGTTTGACAAAATTTTTGTTTTTGATTAGTAAACGTACCCACTCCCATTCAAACTACTCTAATATTAGAAAAGTGTAGAAACACTTCAATAAAAAATATTTAAATCTGTACTAAAACTAATTTCTAATTTTTACTTTTTGGATGTTTATTACTATGTTCATAAGATCTAGTAATGAGATTACTAGATTACAGTTAGAAGGGTGTAGTGGCTTTAACAAAGAGTGTTGATATCATACCCGAGCTGTAACAAACTGCATGGCTGGCTCATGATGATCTCCTTCTGTGTGTTCTCGTCCTCTCACCTCAGGTATCAGATCGCAGCCAGTCTCAACATGCAGCGCTACGCATTAGTGTTTGGAGTGAACACCTTCATGGCTCTGCTGCTGCAGTCTCTGATCACTGTGGTGGTGGTGGACTCAGCTGGCCTTGGTCTCGATGTTTTCACTCAGGTGAGGAAATACACAAGCCCCGCCCACCTTTAGTTGCCCATGTCAACATACTTGACAGCATAGGTTTAATTTGTTTCCTTCCCTCAGTTCCACATCTATGGCGGTTACTTTGCTGTCATCTCTGTGGTCTTTCTCCTCGCTGGACTTTGGAAACTGGCCCCCAAGAGGCGCCCTGAGCAGGACATCCTGGCCAACAGCCCAGCAGAAACTGAGTCCGACTCTACCTCCAAACAGTGATGCCAGCTCCTATTGAGAGCACATGCTGATATTAGCTAGCTTCTCACAGACTGAAGCAACAAAGGAGAGTGAGCAGCAACAAGCTGAGCTTCAGTGAAGTCTTCAGCGTGTTAAAGAGTGACACAGCAGAAGGGTCAGGACAAAATGCACTTATTCACCTCAGTTCATCTTTAATATTGGACTCAGAGTCTGTTAGAGAACCATACAGCATAAATACGTAGATTCAAATCAAAAGACAAACATTACCACTGATGAAGAGGCCTTCACACCAACTTGTAGGTTCAGTCATTTATAGGAAGCACCAGCCTTTGTACGCTCGCCTTTTTAAACTCACCCCCCAAGAGGGAAGTACTGTACTACTACAAGTCCAGAAGAATCCTAAAGACAAGTTCTCATTATATTGCTGTTCTGGCTAATGTGTCAGACATGCACATTAAGCACACATGCAACAGAGATGGAGTGGACGACAAACCCTGGACTGGACAGACAATCCACCTGCAGGTATCTGCTGATCTATCACACTGAACTATGCACAAAATATACAGTATAACCAAAACAAAGAAGCTGTGAATCTCTGTAGAGCTCCAGTGTCTCCATTCTTTGCGTTTTATTTTAGATTTTTGGGCCATGATTTGATGCTGATCAGTTTTTGATTTGAACGTTTCGTTCAGCTGTTAGAACAGATAGTTGATTGTAATGACACTGACAATTCTAAAGCCAGACGCTCACCTTTTAAATGAGTGATTTACATAACAATACTCAGAATCCTGATTCTGATTGATACTTTCACAGATATCAAATACATATTGTGACCCCTCTGTGTCACACTATTTAAATAAACTGTTCAGAATTGCATTTCTGTCCTTTTCCCAGCTCACTGAAGCCTTGTGGATGCCTTAGTCTTGAAGTCAAATGCTAACCAGACTCCAGGAGTGGTTCTTCTGTGTTACATCCAGCCGAGAATATGCTTGTATTTTTATTATAGTCATTATTTTCTCCTGTACATGCATAGATTGTGTATTGCACTGTTACACTGATACTGAAGTATTAGTACTGATGGGGAGTGTCAAGTCTATCAATAACTATAATGAACACAATACTGTTGAAGCTTGAAATGTTACACTGTTCATGAGCACCATGTTAAATGATCTGTTAGTGCCTGAAATGTCAGAAATACCTGGAGCTGCTTTGTTTGAAGGAGAAGGTATTTGTTGTTAACGAATCCAATGAAGAGACCCAAATATCTGTGTTAGTCTGTGCTCCTCAGTTCTGGGCCCATTAGCTCCTACTGAGGACGTGAAACACAAACATTTCTGCAGCTGGTCACTGTAGTTTTTATCAAACATTACTCAAACAGGAGGAGGTGTATTTGTTGGGGACTGTTTTCAGAAGTAGAAGCTGGACGCTCTGTGTGGGATTGAGTCAAAATCAACATTTGTAATAGTTTTTGAAGAATGGAGCTTTATGGCACCACAGAGGGAGAACATCCATCAGTCTTTGATACGCACACTTGTTAGGATACATTGATGCTGGTTTGGGTCTGCACAGGAGATTTGTTAACAAACAACAACATCAAACTCCTCCTAATGTGTCAAAGTAATGACCAAATATCATTTCTAAATACCTGCAGAGGAAATTGTGTCTTTCAAGATGTATGGAATTGTAGCTTTATATATTATATATCTATGCATATATGTGTATGTGAGGTGGTAGAGCAGGTCGTCCACTGGTTGGTTCAGTACCTGCTGTGTGTGTGTGCGTGCGTGCGTGCGTGCGTGCGTGCGCGCGCTGTGAAGTGCTTTGCATAAGCACTTTATAAATACAGTCCATGTGGCATTAGTTTCATTCCACTGGCCAAATGTTGCACTGTAACACAACTGCTAAACGAAGTACTGTTTATCAGACAGGCACTGTGCCAGCCACTATATTTTAATAAACTAAGATCATGTGTCGCTTCATAACAATACAAAGGACTAATAACAGTGTTGGATTAGCAGCATTAGAAGTTTAGCTCTGCTATGATTACTTTGTTTGGTCTGCAGTACAATCACACAATGACAAGTGCTTTAACTATTTGTCTTTTCATGAAAAGAAACTGTGTGTGTATGTATTCATTCTTTGTACTGTGTACATGGTCAAACATTACATCTTGTCAGACCTGTAACAGTGTGTTGTGATGGTACTATGAACACATGGACTGTGTGGTCACTGCATTAAGATAACTTCTTTGTGTTCCTGTTTTCTTGTTTTCTATAACTCTAAATATATTTTAATAAACAGAAAAATGATTTAAAACAATTGACAATTTATTGAAAACAAAAGTAAGAGTGCATCAAGAGTACATCAATGTCTGAACCTGAACATCAGTGTCTATCCAATAGTTGTTGAAATATTTCACTCAAAAGCCAAACTGTCAGATGTGTTATCATCAAGTGAATGTAGAGTCATTTCACTGGATAAAAACATGTTGAAGATGAAAAGGTGGTCACTAAACTTATCAGGTTTCAGCCTCTGGGCACCACAAATGGTGGTGCAGACTTTTTGGCAATCCTTTCAACAGTCAATCCAAACTGCTGTGTAGTCGCCATTTGACTTCTTTTGGTGGCTGGTTTTAACTTAGGTTTGACACGTGCAGTTTGAATGATGAGAAGATAACAGAGTTCTGGTCGGTCCCTTCTGACCATTTATTGCATGCAAATTAATTTTGATCGTAACACAAAACAACAGGCACTGCAGGTCCAGCACGGTCAAGAACCTGTTGCCTCTTTCCAGCCAACCCTCGCTGGCTGCAGTACTGCTGGGTCTTATGGCCTTCTCTGCCTCTCTGGCTCCACCCTCCTTCCAGGTGCCCACCAGATGGGGCTAGACACACCCAGTCAATCACCACATACATTTACTCACATACAAACGATAGGGAAAAACAAAATAACAAAACTCATATTGGCTCCTACATGCTGATTCAATTCACGTTATCCCTGGAGTCACACTGCTAGTGTGGCTAAACATTTAAAATGTAATATGTGTGAAAGATGTTCGAAGAACACAGCTGACTACTCGGACATTAAGCTGCTCAAATGATCATCACTTTAGAAAGATGGAAGGTGTGTTTGTCAGTGCAAAGCAGCTCACACATAATGAAGAATGCTTTGGACCTGACTTACTGGTCTTGACTGAGACTATCCTGGACTCTGGACTGTATTGCTAAGACTTGAAGACTTGTTGAGACATTTTGACATGTTAAAGCAGGAATCTCACAGTTGTGTTAATGTTAAAGAGTATTTGAGCTTCTCTGTGACCGGAGAAAAACTTCATACCTGACACTGATTGATAAACACGGTGATATGTTTTTCTGTTGGCCTGCGGTGAGAGATACTCCTCAGTTAAAGACCCACTGTGACCTTATATTTACACACTTATCGTGAAAGGTAGTTTGGCTCACTCTTCAGCTTAGACAACAGGACGCCATACTGTGAGCCAAACACCTGAGAATCCCAGAGAAAGTAAAAGATTAGTAGAATAATACATGATCATTGTGAGAACAGTGGAATCATTCAGGCTGCTGCAGGTGGTAGGCCGAGTCTGAAGGTTGACCACGAGAGAATGCTGTCATCTACTGGCCACAGTGTCCTCTGCCTGAACTGTCTCTGTTAACATTTCAATATGGCTTATTTACATCTGCAATGGTATTTCAGTGAGATGCAGGATGAAAAACATATTCCTTCATTTCCAGAATAAACTGCTGGTTAGTTTTTATAATAAAAAAAATATAAAAAATAAAATGATCATTGTTTTGTGAAAACAGTGTTTCATAAATTTAAATGAACCAAACTGTCTACATTGTAGGAACAACTTTTCTAAAGCTTATGAAAATCTGAAAAATAATTTCTCACCATGAGGATGAACTGTCAGACTGAACCGCATGACAATGATTTAACAACAAATGTTTAAAGTCACGTATTCATAACAACAAATGTTTTGTGAAGTGACATTCACTGTTTTATTTTCAGTCTCTATAGTATTTATCTTTTGTTGAAGACATAATAAATAGACTTTTCTGGTGGCAGTTTTACTTTATTTCCATATAAAAAAAACATACTAGTAATCATTTTGGAAGACACGCACACTTCTGGACGGAATAAAATAAAATAAAATATACATGACTTTAAACTGTGTTGATTAAGTATTCAAAAAAAAAAAAACTTCCACCAAAGTGTAAGCCTGAACTTTAGCCTGAACATCTGATAAGTGGATGGATGTTGGACTCTTCCATGTTTTCAGCTGCATGTGAACGCAGCAGCTTCAGTCCTCCATCAGTGACTGCACTGGATGTCTGCTGCTGTGTGCTCACATCTATTTTGACAGCGCTAACAGCACAACACAAAGTCACTGTAGTTCTGTGTGGAAACAGCAGAAAGAAGACTGATTTGAATGTTGTGTAAGAGGCGCACCTCTCTCGACACAATCCCCCAAGAGTCAGATACACTGTTGAAGGCTGCTCACTGCCCAGTACCATGTCTGTTCACCTGAGCACTGAGTACTGAGGGTGTGTGTGTGTGCATCAAGTGAGGCTCCAGGCGACGGTGAGCATGGCTGTGATGCCATTAAGGACAGCAACACCATAGCCCATGTGGAAACCATGGTCAGATACGTCTCTGGAAGAAAACACACACACACACACACACAACATGTTAATGCCATCACCCACACTCTGCCGGTGAGTGTGTTGGTTCTGTTGTTGGTAAATACTAATGCGATATACAGGTGTGACGCGGTGTGTTACCTGAAGTGGTCCAGTGTCAGTGTTTGGAACACAATGCCAGGCTGGTGTGAGTCAAAGTAGGTGAGAGTCCACGAGAAGACACAGCAGATAGATCCTACTAATGCTGACAGCACCAGGATACTCCAGAAACCTGCGCGCGCACACATACACAGACACACACACAGACACACACACACAAACACACACACACAGCTATCTTTGTTGCAACATTCAATGTCTTCATTCACTGTGGACAGCCAACCCTCACTTCTTCCTTCCTCTATTCCGTCTTCAGTGCTGCTGTTCTCTGAAGTAACTGATATATCATCCATAAAGGCTTCTAGCACTGATGGATAGAGTCTGACCCATCAATACAGAGTTTTGAGGAGGAAAATGACAGATATGGCTGACAAATAACTTCATTAAATAGTAACAAAGTTAAGTATTCTTTGTCATAGTAAATATGTATTGGATAAATGTGTGACGTGACATCAATATTTTAGTATTTTTCTGCATACCAGAAAACAAATATTTTGGCTCATATCTGATAACATATACGCTGATATTGATATATCAGTAATGGGCCAATATCAGCTTAAGAATGTAAAGTTCATGCCACAGCTGCCCTAAATGAACAGCAATAATACAGCAGTATGTAGCTCTTTTGCCAAACTTATATTTTAACGCTAAATGTTATCCATCAATTTTCAGACTTAAAAAACTAAAAAAAAATTAATAATAATTTGCAGATGATTTGATATTCAAAATAACTTTCAATAAACAGAACATGAAGATGATGAAGACTCACCCATCATCCTCTCCTCCGTCCCATCCGGACCTCTCACTCTCTCTGTCCGCAGCTCTGAAAGAGTCACCATCATTCAGCTCTGTTCACATTCACTGTGCACTAAATATGCATATGTCATTATTAGGGCCCATGCAGGGACCTATTGTTTTTTTTACGTTTTCTTCTTCTTATTATTATTATTCTTTCTTCCGCCATGGGAGTCTATGGCAGCCCATTGAACTGTATGGTAAAAAGTTGTGAAATTTGGCACATTGGTTAAGGACAGTCGTATGTGTAATGTCACCAAGTTACATGTTGGCAGTAAACACAGTATAGCGCCACCAACGGGTCAAAGTTCAAGGTACATTTGTGCATGTAACTCATGAACCGTAAGCCCGATTTTCAAAAACAAGGTATCGTTTGAATCCTTGGATCATAGGGAGTTCAATGCACCCTATGACGTCATAATGCGCCATGATAGATTTTCCGCCATATTGGAAAATGTCAAAAGTGAAAAAAACGCACAAAAGTTATTAGTCAGATTTTTCAATTTCGACGTTGTTTGTGTGCTGCAGCCAATCGAAATCAGCAGCAAAGGCGCCGATTTCGATGTGAGCTCATATCTCAGGAACGCTTTGGCGAAACAAAACCAAATTGCATGGCATGCTTCAAGGCTGTGTCCCAAGTGCAGGAAACAAATATGGTGTCATAACGTCTCTAGGGGGCGCTATAATAAGCAAAACATTGTTTTTGCTCATATCTCCTGAAGTGTTTGTATTTGAAATGAAATTGTGATATCCACAGATACAGTGGGTGGCCCCATTGACAGTTGATGCCAACTTTTCATGTTAGGCAATCGCTGTTGGCGGCAACGCCCCCAAACAGGGCGTTTGCTCATATCTCGGCAACGCTTTGACTTCCGAAGACCAAATTTGGTCATGTGCATCAAGACCCGCCCTAAAGTGTGCCAATAAAATTTGGTGTCATTTGTCCACTAGGAGGCGCTGTAATTAACAAAATTACATTTTTGCTTGTTTGTCTTGATGCGTTTGGATATGGCATTAAATTTTCATGTCTACTGATACTCTGGAAGGTCACAATTCAGGTTGTATCCAAAATGTTCACGTCGGCGTAAGATTGTGGCTGCCATATTGGATTATGTCAAAAGTGAAACTAAATTTTCAGAGGTCACAAATTTTGACGGATCCTCACGAAAATTGGCACAGAGTATATTCAGATGAATCCGCACAAAAGTTATTTGACCAATTTTTCAATTTCAACTTTGTTTGCATGCTACAGCCAATCGAAATCAATGGCGAAGGCGGCGATTTCGATGTGAGCTCATATCTCAGGAACACTTTGGCGAAACAAAACCAAATTGCATGGCATGCTTCAAGGCTGTGTCCTAAGTGCAGGAAACAAATATGGTGTCATTACGTCTCAAGGGGGCGCTATAATTAGCAAAACAGCCCATAGGACAGTATGGTAAAAAGTTGTGAAATTTGGCACATTGATTGAGGACAGTCGTATGTGTAATGTCACCAAGTTACATGTTGGCAGTAAACACAGTATAGCGCCACCAACGGGTCAAAGTTTTAGATACATTTGTGCATATAACTTTTGAACCGTTAGCCCCATTTTCAAAACCAAGGTATCGTTGGATTCCTTGGATCATAGCGAGTTCAATGCACCCTATCACGTCATAATATGCCATGATAGGTTTTGCGCCATCTTGGATTATGTCAAAAGTGAAAGTGACTGTTCAGTGGCCGCAAATTTGACGGATTCTCACGAAAATCGGCACAGAGTATATTCAGACCAATACGCACAAAAGTCATTAGACAGATTCTTCAATTTCGACTTTGTTTGCGAGCTACAGCCAATCGAAATCAGTGGCGAAGGTGCCGATTTCGATGTCAGCCCATATCTCAGGAACGCTTTAGCGAAACAAAACCAAATTGTATGGCATGCCCCCCCGGTGTGACACTGACATTGTGGAAGGGGGGTATTTGTGTGTGTGGAACTGTGTTCGTTACCTGCTGCCCCTTGGTGACTAATGTCCAGGTCAACCTTGCACACGGTGCAAAATGCATTAGGCAGCAGACGTGTTGAGGCAAGGCCATCTCTCCCGATAGCTGTCCAGAAATCGCTGGGGCTTCTTATTCTTTTTTTTCGGGCGGTTCAGCCATGTCTCTGTGAACGCGCGGCGGCTCCAGTGTTCATTGAATGGCTCTGACTGCCTTGCAGCCCCGACTCTGCTCTGAACTGAATTGTTGCGCTGCTTGAAGTGAGGCAGGGCGGGGTAGTTGGGAGGGAATGAAGCACTCTGATTGGTCGAAAGCAGACCTCTGAATCTGTGGTTCAGCGGCATTCAATATCAGTGGCAACTTGACTGAAACGAGGTTAAATAAAAAAAAATTAAAACGGACGAAACGCGGGAAATATGCGTATTTTAGAACAACAAATCGTACAAGCGTACAGGGAGGTGAAAATGCGTGCCCGCTACGAAAAATGCGTACATGTTGGCAGGTAGGAGTGTTGCACAGTGCAGTACAGTGTAGTACAGTGCAGTAAAGTGCAGTACAGTGCAGTACAGTACAGTGTTGTACAGTGTTGCACAGTGCAGTACAGTGTAGTACAGTGTTGTACAGTGTCGTACAGTGCAGTACAGTGCACTACAGTGTTGTACAGTGCAGTACAGTGTTATACAGTGCAGTACAGTGTTGTACAGTGTTGCAGTGTCGTACAGTGCAGTACAGTGTTGTACAGTGTTGTACAGTGCAGTACAGTGTTGTACAGTGCAGTAAAGTGCAGTACAGTGCAGTACAGTGTTGCAGTGTCGTACAGTGCAGTACAGTGTTGTACAGTGTTGCACAGTGCAGTACAGTGCAGTACAGTGTTGTACAGTGTTGCACAGTGCAGTACAGTGTAGTACAGTGTTGTACAGTGTCGTACAGTGCAGTACAGTCCAGTACAGTGCAGTTCAGTGTTGTACAGTGCAGTACAGTGTTATACAGTGCAGTACAGTATTGTACAGTGTTGCAGTGTCGTACAGTGCAGTACAGTGCTGTACAGTGTTGTACAGTGCAGTACAGTGTTGTACAGTGCAGTACAGTGCTGTACAGTGTTGTACAGTGCAGTACAGTGTCATACAGTGTTGTACAGTGTCGTACAGTACAGTGTTGTACATGTATGCTAATAATTACTATTATTACATTACATGATGGCCTGATCTGCATGGGCCCGTCATTGCTGCTTGCAGCTATATTTATTATTATTATTATTATAGAAAGTGAAACACGTGACATGTACTGAACAGACAGGTTTAAGAAAACTACGTCACATTCAAAAAGTAGCAGTTCACACACACACGCTTGCCTTTGAGTATCGGGTAGATGAGCGCACAGAGACATCCGACGGCGGCCACAGCTACCGCGGAGCAGACTACTGACAGCACGACGACCGACCAGTGTTTGGGTCCGGTCCGGTCGGTGAACGGCCGTCCCGTCAGCCCCCTGCCTCTCACAGAAGCAGGTTCTGTATCGTCCATATCCTTGGACGAATATGAGCGACTGACACCTCCACCGTGCCCGCCTGTCGGCATTCCGCTACACTTCAAAGTGAGAACTAACGCGGGACAGCTCGTGTATACACAGAGTTCCGGACGAGTTCGGCTGCAGAGTCCAAACTATGTCAGGATCTGTTCCGGTTACCTGTTTCCGGTCGCAAAGTTATCTTCCAAGAATGCTGAAGTCATGACCCGCCTTCCTCTGCCTCTGATTGGCTAATGTGTTTCAAGAAAACGTTCCTGTCGCGGTTCTGCAAACAAAATTGTCCCTCGGGCTGTTCCGTCACTGTAATTTGGTTTAACTTTTAGTGGCTATTTGTCCATAAAAACAAATTCATCTTTAAAGCAAACTAAAACAAAAGGCTACTGATGCACAATGGGAAGATGATTGTCTAAGCTGAATCCTTGTTTTCTGGTGATTTATTTCAAAATAAAACAAACAAAAGAACAAAGAAAATCATGGCTGTTGCTGCCATAGACATATATACATAGACGCCTCAATTAAACAGGTTGGTCCGTTGCTGCGATACGTTGACGTGTCCGCCATATTGGATGTGGCAGATCTGCCCGTAAACTAATACAAAGAAAATGGACTGTACTTCATAAAGCGCCTTTTTTACAAAGTTCTTTAAGTTAAAGTCTCTTATACACCCATTCACACACACACTAATATATCTGGGAAACAAATATGGGGTGCCGTTTGTAAAGCGTCTCGCTCTGAAAATAACAGCAACATTTTGTCACATTTAGCTAAAAACGATGTTTAAAAAACTGGTTTGAATTTTTGAAAGTCACTTTTTTGCACATTTAGAACAATATTTGTGAACTTAGAGATATTTTAAATATTAAAATCCAAATGTTAAATGTAAGATCTAAATGCTTAATATAAATATAAATGTTAAATATAAACCTAAATATAAATGTTAAATATAAATGTTAAATATAAATCTAAATCTAAATGTTGAAGCTAAATGTTAAATACATATCTAAATGTTAAATATAAATATAAATGTTGAAGCTAAATGTTTCGGGTGAAACTAAATATTTAGCTAAAATGCAAATTCAAATGACGGTAACCGGACGTGCCAAAATAAAGCTCGAGAAGGTCAGAGCGTCTTTATAGTGGCAAATAACAAATAAAACCCATCCTATCCGGGGAAATGGACTCTTGGACATGGATTATCGTTATAATAACTACCTAGATGAACAAACACGTTTGGAGAAACTTTATTTGAAGAGTACTTTGAGTTTTTAGTGTCACTATTATGAAGGATGTGGGACTTACAACCTGTAGCCACTATGGCCAGCCACAAGGGGGCTCACTTTGACTTGACTCATTTATTTACATATTTGACGAGGTATGTCCGACAGTAGAGTTTACCGGGGTTGTTACGACCGCTGGCCTGTGTTATTGTTTGTGTTCGCCTTCTTTTTCTCCTCTCCTCCTCCCCTCTAGGTTCTGCCCCTTTTCCTTTGCGCACTGATGACTGATCTGGGTTACCTGTGGCCACTTAAGCGGGTGGGGCATATATAGGCAGGAGGTGGAGCCCTCTCTATCTCTCATCCTGCGGTCGGTCTGTGTGGCAGAGACCGGGTGGTAACTGTGTGTGCGAGCGATTTGATCCAGGAGCCGCGTAGCCGTGTGTGCGTCTTGGTTTTAGAGTGAGCCACGGAAAAAGCTGGCGATTCGGCTCCCCGTGTTTTGGAGGAGTCCGTCCTGAGTTATCTCGTTCTCTTCTTTATTTTACAAATAAACCTATTTTGCTGGTTACCTTGTTTATCGTTTTCTGTCAAGACTCCTGGTTATTTAATTCTATGTTACTCCCTCATCTCCTGGCCCAACTGGCGGGTGTAGACGATCCTACACTGCGAAAATGACAGATCAGTCAAAGTGTTAGTTAGTTATTATCACGATAATCCATGTCCAAGAGTCCATTTCCCCGGATAAGATGGGTTTTATTTGTTATTTGCCACTATAAACACGCTTTGACCTCCTCGAGCTTTTATTTTGGCACTTCCGGTTACCGTCATTTGAATTTGCATTTTAGCTAAATATTTAGTTTCACCCGAAACATTTAGCTTCAACATTTAGATTTAGATTTATATTTAACATTTAGCTTCAACATTTAGATTTATATTTAACATTTAGCTTCAACATTTAGATTTAACATTTATATTTAGGTTTATATTTAACATTTAGATTTTTTTTTTACATTTATATTTATATTTAGCATTTAGATCTTACATTTAACATTTGGATTTAAATATTTAAAATATCTCTAAGTTCACAAATATTGTTCTAAATGTGCAAAAAAGTGACTCTCAAAAATTCAAACCAGTTTTTTAAACATCGTTTTTAGCTAAATGTGACAAAATGTTGCTGTTATTTTCAAGGCGAGACGCTTTACAAACAGCACCCCATAAACAAACAGGCACCAAAAACAACGTATGTAAGTGATGATTTTAAATGTTTACTTATGTAAGCACCAAACCAACGTATGTATTTTTCTAATGCTGAGGTTTTACAGCTACTAATGTGTGTAACACTGTTACTGTGATGATAAATATTGAAATATTTATATTTAACATTTAATCAGTGTCTACAATAACCAGATCCTGAAATGTAGATGTGACATGAGGGTTTCTGAATAAAGAGCACTAACGTGTACATTTAACTGATTTTGAGTAACCCTCCGGTCGTGTTCACCTCCTGTCCTACACTTTAGTGTTCCCTGTCAAAACTGACCAGTCCGTTTTACTGTAACTGCTCTTAAGGTAAAATGACATTTGTCTCATCAGACTGGACTGAAACTGTTATCTTTGTGTAGTGTGCTCATCAGGATGACATTTCTATTCTTCTTGGGAACATATGACACAAAAGTGTGTGTGTCAGTGAAAGCAAATTTTGATGAGAGTGCCTCTCTTCCTCTGGTCGGTACCAGTGCAGGGGGAAGTTCAGGATTGTTCCTCCTCACTGTCCCTACCATGGTGAGCTTTCTTTTCAGCAGCTTCTGACCAAGAGCATATGATGTGAAGAAGTTGTCACATGTGACATTATGCCCTTGAAGACTGGTTGTCATGTCCAGCACAACACGCATGTCCTGTTTTTTAAAGGTCTTCCAGTACTGGGTTTCCCCATGTATACCTGCATATTTCAGGCATAGCTGCTCCTGGCGTCACATGCTGCCCAGATCTTTATTCCATATTTCCCTGGTTTGCTTGGAATGTACACCTTGAAGGAACAGCGACCTCTGAAAGGTACCAGGCACTCATCAACCTCACGGCCTGGATTGTACATAAGTGGTAGGCACTCCACCCACCTGTCCCAAATGGGCCTGATGGCAGCCAGTTTATCATTTCACCAGCAGACAGGTTGTGTATCTCTGTTATCAAATCGAATAATTCTTGAAAGGATATGAAACTACTGTAAAGACATACAGTAGTTGCCCAGAACATAGGCCTGCCAGACTCTGCATCCCACAGACTTTTTGTAGCCTCATTGTTTGAGCGATATACTCCTGCTAAAATCAACAGACCTATTTAGGCTTGGAGGCCTACCAGGTCAATTTCTCTCCATGTGTCCCCAAACACACGCTTCCCTGCCTGGTCAGTCGCCTACTCATTGTGCTCAGAGTAAAAGGAGTGCAAGGAAAACATTAAGCTTCAGTATATACTGTATATGGGGTCTGTGTGGGTTCACAACAGACACCTGTCCAGTCTGTGTGAAGATATGATACAGATATGTTGTATCAACATGTTTTATCAGAAAGTTGGTAGTGAGTGAGTGAGTGAGTGAGTGAGTGAGTGAGTGAGTGAGTTGGGGTGGTGTGTATGGGGATGTTTTTGGTCTGATGGATGAATATAGTCTGGATACCCATTCATTTCCTATGGTGGTCACTTTTGACCGGAAACACCACAGGTGTAACAAGGTTGATTAAAACACTCAAAATTCAATGAAAGAGGTGATCATCACTTTTATGTGTTCAAGTGCATAGTGTGGAGGATATCATAAGACCTTGTGGCAAACAGATTTCACAGCAATTGCTGCATTTCCCTGGACACCACAGTGTTGAGATAGACTGGCACCTACTGTTCCCAACCAAAGACAAACAATTAATACTGCTGAGGACCTCAAGGCCTACACGTGAACTTGTGTAACCTAAGGATATAAAGTTCCAGAACAATACACACTGAAATATGGTCATTTATGTGACATCTGCGTGTGCAATAATGACAACTGAAGATCATTTTGTTGTAAATTATTTTACAGATTTTTTTTATATATCCAAAGTTCATTAAATTATATTTAAACATGGTTTATTGCAGCTATCAGATCAGTCTTCAATCAAATAATGAATTCACTGTATACAGAATGTTTCATGCATCATGTCTGCACAGTGTTATGTTTTAGAGTTGTCATCTCGTACAGGTCAAGCAGCTCCGGTACAAACACAGCACACTGTGAAGGCAGCAGTCGGAGATGAGGCTTGTTGATCTGCTGTTTTATAATTGTTGAGTGTATCATATCAGCTATTTTCCTCTTTTTCTCAAAGATTTGACTGATCAGTGTGTTGTTGGTGGTGGTGTCATCTGTGGTATTGTCGCTGCATTGGTCTCTTTCCAACGTAAACGAGAAAATAAAAACAGGTACTACTTTAAACAAATATCTGTGTCTCAGTCTGAGAGTTGACAAATAAGATGAATGAGATGGTTCAAGTTACAGTCAAAGACACAGAGGAGTAAGACACTCCTCTTACTGTCATTCTTCCAATCATAAAATTGTCTCACCAGTCTTCTTTCAGTTGTATATTGTCTGTATTCACTGCGATTGTAAAGCAAATCCTAATGCACATACCTTCCCACTGCGCAATGAGACGTTGAAACAACATATATTTAACGTCATTTCTCAACGTCGAAATCAGGTCGCCTGAAGGTGCAGAATGAACGTTTTTTTTACGTCATATAGACGTCCGTTTCTGTTGTCGGGCCAACCTTCAGTTTGGACGTTTACCTGACGTACAAATTCAGTCTAAATTGCACGTCGAAATCAGGTCGTCTGAAGGTGCAGAATGAAAGTTTTTTTTACGTCTTTTTCGGACGTCCTATGGAGGTCCGATTCTGATGTCCTGTCGACCTCCAGTTTGGACGTTCACCTGACGTTACATTACATTACATTACATTACATTGCATTTAGCAGACGCTTTTATCCAAAGCGACTTACAGAGAAGGACATAAGCTGAAAAGGTGTAAAGGAGCACAGAGTAGTTTGTTAGTTTTGTTAGTTTTAGGCAAGGCAGCATTCTCGAAAGAGAAAGGTTTTTACAAGTATTTAAAGGGAGAAAGAGATGTTGCAGTTCTTGTAGCCGTTGGTAGGTCATTCCACCATTTGGGGACAACCACAGAGAAGAGTTTAGAGTGACCTCGCTTTGCGAGAGGCGAGGGTACAACTAGACGGTTTGAATAAGCAGAGCGTAACGCCCTGGTCGGGACATGAGCCTTGATTAAGACACTGAGATAGCCAGGGGCAGATCCTGAAATGGTTTTGTGGGCTAGCGTCAGAGCTTTGTGTTTAACTCTGGCTGCTACAGGCAGCCAGTGCAGGTCGCTAAAGAGTGGGGTGACATGTGACCTTTTGGGTTGGTTAAAAACCAGTCGACGTTTTTCACCTGACGTACAACCAGAGCAACCAGAATCCATAATGTTCTGTAAAACTACAGGTTTTTACCCCTGGAAAAAAGTTAAAAATTAACATTAAAACATTAAAGAGTTAGTTACCATTTTTGTCTAATGGTGAAAACATGGGAAACTATAAGCATGTTGTACATAAAACATCCAAAAACCAAACTTTTTCATTGTAATTTTTCATTTAATGAACACTTGTGAGGCTGTACAAACTTATCACAACACTGTGTACACACCGAATACACAGAACATGCTACATGAAATTAACATAAATGCACAGTAATAAGAACTTTCTAACGGATGTGGGCAGCACTCTATCTTTTCTGAACTAGCAAGTAAAAGCTAAAATGCTACTGACTGTTCTTGCTGTTCAGATCTTTAAACTTGTAACAGTAAAATCACTACAGGTTCATTAAGCCGTGACAGTGGTGCAGCATAAAACCAGAACCCTGCTTTTTGTTTGTGTTATCAGTGTTATCTGCTATTTATATATACACACATATAAAAAAAACATAAACAACCACCTCACCTCATTTGCAAGGCTGTACATGAAGATGGAAAAAAATGTACACATCTTACACTGTGTACACTCATACATACTGCAACATACTGCAACATTACAATAACATTACACCTCACATCACATGGCTCACAAAGTATGGTCCACTCAAGTCCACTCATGGTCTGCAAGGTCAGCGATGAGTGTGAGGACTCCTGGGTTCACAGCAAAGACATCCTCCTTTTGCTGTGCTCAACTTTCGTTCCTCTCTCCGGATTTATTAAAAAGAAACACCTTGAAGCAAAGAAGTAAGGATAAATATAACGGTGTCTAATATGTTATGTTTTTAAATATCTTAACAGAAATATACCACAAGATCCAGCTTCGTGGTGGACACAGAGCTGGACTCTGTGGCAGAGAGGATGACTCTTTACACAGAACGTTCATTAGACAGAGGAGTGTGCTCAGTGACAGGCTTTTGTCCCTATCCTGCTGCACAAACAGACTGAAGAACTCTTCTGTCCCCATGACCATAAAAATATACACTATAACACTGCTCAGCGACAGCATAGAAACAATAACACAAAACATTTGCAGTTTGTATTGGCACTGTTTCAATTATGTACATTTATATTTGGCACAGTTTTTTTTCGATTTCAATTGTCTTTTGTATTTATTCTATTTCTGTATCTAATAACATTAGGATCTATATTGTGAATATTTTCTTTATCTTGCTGGTAAATATAGTATGTATGTATGTATGTATGTATCTAAGAATTACCTCCGGAGGAACTCCAGTGTTCCAGTATATTGAAGCAATAGTAACTGTCAAACATCAGGCAGATGGCACAGGGGGAGGCAGTGATGTGGTCGTTGACAATCTTCTGATCAATGCTCAACATGAAGCAGTCAGCAGTGAAGCAAGAGGACCCTAGAATAAACAACATTAACAAATATATATTACAGATCTGTGCATCTGTGTCAACCATTTAACTACATTGCAAACTTGGTTCAGACATACCACACACAATAAGGTCCAATAACACATCTCAATCTCTTTTGGTCCGTCTGTGACTGTGTCTTCTGCATCTGGCACACTGGATTCTTGTGTGGTAGCACTTGCAGCACTCTTAGCATCTTCATTACCTGTTTCACAAATCACATTTTACAAACATTTTTTATGTTTTCTTGACATGTGAGAGGTAAAGACAGATTTTACACTCAACACACGGGTGCACCCTCTCACAGGGCAAGTTACTTGCTCAAGTGCACACCCTCACACTGCTGTTCACAAAGTGAAACTGTGCATTTTAATCTCGTTCAAGTTCTGTCCAGAGTAACTGTTGGCATGATGACAATAGAAGTGCGCTTTTAATGCTGCATAACCAGTACACACCTGCTTGCAACTAGCTGCAACACGAATGAACATACACCTCGGTTCATTGCTATGCAGTTTGCAATGGAGAACAAATGCTTTGTCGTGTATTGACGACTCTCTTCGTGCTTGTTTGAGTGGAAAAGAATAAACAGAACTCGAGGCTTCTTTCTTAAGGAATGCTCCTTTTTTTATCATAAGCCATTACATACTCTGCGTGCATGAAGAGAATCCTTGAGGTCAGATTAAAGACTGCTGAGGTCCCTATGGTCAGATTGCAGCCCTGATTCTCCCCCTGTGTTAAGGCGTTGCCCTGCTATATACTAATATGCAAATGAAGCGATTACATATTAATGTTATGAACGTTTACCAAACTGTAAGAGCCATAAGATGTGAATTTAAGTGAATTTAAATATGATGCATAATTTGTAATTTCATCTTATTTCATGTGCATACCAGGGAAACAGTGTTAAAACATTTAAAAAGCAAACACATGTTAGTTATTATCATTCATGCTGCCTCCCTGACAAAACTGAATATTGGACTTTTATTTTGGTAGTCATGTGTGCAGTGACTGATGTTTAGAGCTGCGGCAGGCACGGGAGCATAAAGTTTTTCTACCGTGTGACTGACTGTAATTTGTTTTTCTATTTTTTTATTAAACGTTTGAACTGGATTATCTCCTGTCATTCGCGTCAGACTGAAGTTACTGTGCCTACAGCTCGGGAAGTGGCTTTTCTGACGTCCAGAAGGAACGCCACTATATTTAGTAGAAAAACTGCTCGAAAAAAAGCTGGACGTTTGCCAACGCAACAGCTGTTTTCTGACTGATCGTCTGAAGCATCAGTACGGAAAAGTCCGCAAAACTGCGGGATGGTATGTCCTTGACTGCAGGAAAACGTCTGGAAAGGTAAAGAAAGACCGGGCATGTCCAAACCCTGAAGATAGATCGCAAAATGCTTTGAAATGAGTCGAAGGTGCTAACGTTAGCTTATCTGTGGATTGGTCTGCATGCAGAAACAATAGCTTGCTTTAGTAAAAAGCCATTGCAGACCCTGCGTGTTTCAGAAGTTGTGCTGCAAATAAATGATGAGAAAAGTGTAAATACCTTTTACACATTTGCATGCAATTTACGCATTGTTTTGCTGACATGATGGCTGAAGAAAAGGAAAGAATTGATGCTGCAGCCATGGAATATAAACGATCTGTGAAGCTAACGGAGAGAGCACTGGAGGATAAACTGCACAGGCTCATTGATGCTAGGAGAGGAGTATTAGCTCGGATAACCATTAAAAGTAGAGAAGTTGAAGACTTGAAGCGTGATGCTAGTAACTTGAAAAAAGTGCAAGAATTCATGCACAATGATTTTCCCCTTCTTGTCATTGAGTTTAAAGATCTCCATAAGCAAGTGGGAGATCTTCTGCCTGAATATGAAAAGGCTGTTGATCTAAATGACTGGTTTGAACCCAAGATGTTGGTTATCAGACAGTTTGAAGAAGAAACTGAAAAGTGGATAAGTGCTATGAATGAACGCAAAACGAAGGAAGAAATTAAGGATGAAGATGACTGTATTGGCCCTGATAATAGTGCATCACAGGTGTCCATTGGTGATTGCAAATATGCACAAGCAAAGGGTTCAACTGTTGGACGTTCGTCTGTCATGTCTGCAAGATCATCAGTTTGTGCTAACGAAGAAGCAAAGTTAGCTGGATTAATAGAACGTGCTGCAGCTTTACAGGCAAAACAGGAGCTTGAACTAGAAGAAGCACGTATTAAAGCCAAACTGGAAAGGCTGGCTATGGAGTCAGCTATTGCAGAAAAAAGAGCTGAAGTGAGAGTACTGAAAGAGTACGAGAAATCTGAAGATTGCATGAACAGCTACCTCCGGTCACACAAGACAAGTACGTTTAGAGCGAAGGAAGAAGAACAGAGTCGTTATCCACCTAATAACATGCCTGTATCTGGGAGTATGATTCCATCCAGCCCGTTGCCGCGTACTGAACCACAAGTTGTGAGACAAAGACACACTGACAACACTGACAGGCAACAGCATGACAAGAACAATGATGGCATTCTTCAAGTAATGCAGAAGCAAAATATGATTACGGAGATGCTAGTTAATCAACAGAAACAAGCTCAGCTACCGGCTAAAGATGTTACGGTGTTCAAGGGTGATCCGCTCACCTACAGATCCTTCATTAGAGCTTTCGAACAGGCTATAGAACAAAGAGCTGATAGTGATCAAGATAAGCTGTATTATTTGCAGCAGTACACTGCAGGAGAACCGCATGAACTTGTCTGTAGCTGTGAACACATGCCACCTCAGAGAGGATTCAAAGAGGCAAAACAACTGCTTCAGAAGCATTATGGAGCTGAGCTCATGATAGCTAGTGCTTACATTGACAAAGCATTGTCATGGCCACAGATTAAGTCTGAAGACGGAAAAGCACTAAGCACTTATGCTGTATTTGTCAGAGTATGGAACAGGACACCCAAATGCGTGTGCGAACAAGTTGAGTTTTATTGAGTTCAGGGGAAAAGGTAGGGGGAGAAAGTCTCTGAGGTGGTGAACGGGCCGGAGGGGAGACTGTACCGTCTGGGGGTCCGCAGGGAGTGGACTGGGGCAGGTGGTGTGGCAGGAGTGGGTAGACGGGCTAGAGGGTCGAGGGCTGACTGGCGTCTGGAGGTCTGCAGGGAGTGGACTGGAGTCTCAGAATCCACAAAGCGCCGGCACGGAGACAGGTGAAGATACAGGATCCTGGCGTCGGGAGCCGCAGGAAATGAGTGGTCAGGTTCAATGCAGGTTCAGGGTCTGGGGATCAGTCTTCAGCCAACGAACAGGAATAACTCTTTCTTCGAAGACGAACTGACACTGACTGTGGAGAGACCTGGGCTAAAATGCACAGGGAGAGCAGAGGATAACGAGGGACAGGTGTGGAAAACAGGTGTGCTGAGTGGGTGTGATTAGTGGCAATTAACAGGCCTATCTGGTGAGTCCATGACAGTATTTTTGACTGGCTGTCGTAACACCATGGAAGATGTGGACTTTATGGAGGAAATGGATAACCCTACAAACATGAGAATAGTGGTATCCAAGTTGCCATACAAAATGAAAGAAAAGTGGCGCAATGCAGCATTTGACATTAAGGAAAGAAGAGGACACAGAGCAAGATTTGCAGACCTTGTTCTCTTTATTGACCGTCAATCAAAGATAGCTATGGATCCAATCTTTGGAGACCACCAAGACAGTCGCACACCTGTAGTGGGGAAAACCAAAGAAAAGGGAAAATCAGTCAAGAGTGGTGTAAAAGGAAGCAGCTTTGCAACCAATGTATCAGTGGAGAAATAGAGGCCAGATACAACAGCAAAGCAAGTTATCCCTGTTAAAGTAGTTAATGCCTTTGAAACACCTTGTCTTTTCTGTCAGAAAAATCACACATTGGAGTCTTGTTTCAAGTTTAAGGCACTAGCACACCAAGAGCGTGTTGAGTTCCTCAAGACAAAGGGGCTATGTTTTGGGTGTCTAACGCAAGGTCATCTAAGCAGGACCTGCAAGAAGAGAATGGTGTGCAGACAGTGCTCACAGAGACACCCCGACATCCTGCATGTGGAGAAAGAAGCAATCAAGACTACAATTGTGTCAACAAAAGCTGACAGTACTCTAACAGAAGAAGTTGCCGGTGCTCAAAGGTCTGTTGCACAAGAAATAGTGGGCTGTACTGGGGCCGGAGAGACAGAGTGTATGTTAGCTATTTTGCCAGTGAAAGTGAGAGCTGGTAAAGGTGGAAGATATATCGAGACGTATGCCTTTATGGACCCTGGAAGTACGGCTACATTCTGTACGGAGGCATTACGAAAGAAACTGAATGTGAAAGGGAAACCTACTCAGATCTTGATAAGCACAATGGGCCAAAATAAACCTGGTGGACAGACGCTGTTAAGCAGTTATGTGCTCTCAGACCTGGCAGTGTGTGGATTGGAAGAAACAGAGTACATTAAATTGTCAAAGGTCTTCACACACAGCAACATCCCTGTCCAGAAAGAGAACATCCCCAGTCAACAACATCTCCACCAGTGGCCATATCTGAGCGACATAAGCTTACCTCATATTGATGCTGAGGTGGGACTTCTCATTGGAGCCAACAACCCAAAAGTAATGGAACCGTGGCATGTAATTGATAGTCAAAACGACGGGCCCTACGCTGTGAAGACTATCCTTGGCTGGATGGTGTGTGGACCTGTGAAGAAGGACAAAATGACAAGTTCCACGGATGAGACAACTCACTACAGCGTCAACCGGATCTCAGTGATGGAAATCGAACAACTACTGGTCAAGCAGTACAACACAGACTTTCCAGAACGACATTATGATGACAAGGAAGAGATGTCTCAGGAGGACAAACAGTTCATGCTGTCAGTTCAAAAGACGACAACATTTGAGGATGGACATTACTGTGTTGGTCTGCCGCTGAGAAATGGAGCAGTTGAGATGCCAAACAACTACTGTGTGGCAGAGCAGCGAGCTTCTAGTTTGAGAAGGAAGCTGAGTAAGGATGACGCATTCCTTGAAGACTACAAAGCCTTCATGAAAAGTATACTTGATAAAGGCTACGCTGTTGAAGTCCCCCAAGAACAACTGGACCGTAATGACAACAGGGTTTGGTACGTGCCACATCATGGGGTGTACCACCCGAAGAAGCAGAAAATCCGTGTGGTCTTTGACTGTACAGCTACATTTCAAAATGTGTCACTCAACGGTCAGTTACTTCAGGGACCTGACCTCACCAACACGCTCATCGGTGTTCTGTTGAGGTTCCGCGAAGAGTCAGTAGCAATGATGGCAGACATTGAATCAATGTTCTATCAGGTGAGAGTTCCTGATGCAGATGCTGACCTTTTGCGTTTTTTGTGGTGGCCAGATGGCAACCTAAGTGCACCCCTAAAAGAGTACCGGATGGCAGTGCACCTTTTTGGAGCCACGTCTTCTCCTAGTGTTGCTTCTTATGCCTTGCGAAGAACAGCAGAAGACAGAAAGGACACTGCAGCTCCAGAAGCAGTGGAAACAGTTCTGCATAACTTTTATGTAGATGACTGTTTAACATCTGTCCCTACAGAAGCTGGAGCAGTTGCTTTGGTGAAAAACCTTCGGGACTTGTGCATGGAAGGAGGTTTTAACCTCACAAAGTGGGTGAGCAACAGCAGGAAAGACCTATCATCCGTCCCTGCAGAGCACAGAGCCAGCGAGCTAAAAGATCTTGATCTCGCGCATGATGACCTACCTACAGAACGAGCTCTTGGTGTGCAGTGGTGCACAGAAGAGGATACTTTTGCATACAGTATCAAGCTGCAGGACAAGCCAATGACCAGAAGAGGTCTCCTATCTGTCGTAAACTTCATCTATGATCCTCTTGGTTTCCTGGCGCCAGTTATACTTCCAGCCAAATTGCTTTTGAGGGACCTGTGCAAGGAAAAGCGAGGATGGGATGATGAAGTCAGTGGCATGCAAGCTGATCAGTGGCGCAAATGGCTAGAAGAACTGACTCACCTCTCAAGCTTTAGCATAAGGAGATGCATTAAGCCCGAGGGGTTTGGAGACACAGTGGAGGCACGTTTGCATCACTTTTCCGATGCAAGTGAGAATGCTTATGGCACAGCATCATATCTTGTGTTGGTGGACGAGCAAAAAAGAACCCATTGTTCCTTTGTGATGGGCAAGTCTAGAGTGGCCCCACTCAGACAGGTTACTATTCCGAGACTTGAGTTAACTGCAGCAGTTGTCGCAGTTAAGATGGACAAGATGCTGCAAGAAGAAATACAACTCCCACTTCAGCAGTCTATATACTGGACTGACAGTATGACCGTTCTCCAATACATCGACAGTGAAACTGCTCGCTTCAAAACTTTTGTGGCAAACAGGATTGCCCTCATACGAGAGGCCACCAAGTCAGAACAATGGAGATACGTCAGATCATCAGACAATCCCGCGGATCAGGCCACTAGAGGCATGAAAGTTAAGAGCTTGTTACAAGGTGACACGTGGATAAACGGACCACAGTTTCTATTGCAGCCAGCAAGTGAATGGCCACAGAGACCAGATAATGCAACTCAAGATCTACAGAGTGACTCAGAAGTCAAGATCATCAGAGCAAACAGAATTATAGCTGAAGAAAAGTCTGACCCCATGAACCAATTGCTTAAGTACTACTCAAGTTGGGACAGACTGAAGAGGGCTTTTGCATGGATTTTGCAAGTCAAGAAAACATTAATCCACCTGAAAGGCAAAAGCACATGGAGAAGTATAAATCTGCTGGGCAAATGAAAACACTTACCTTGGAACAGTTGATGGCAGCAGAGAGAGAGATCATCCAACACAGTCAAGCTCAATGGTTTCCTGACGACGTGAAGGCTCTCCGCTGCAATCTGGCTATTAAGAGACATAGTCAGTTGTACAAGCTTGACCCCAGTTTGCACGATGGCATATTGAGAGTTGGTGGACGACTGGAAAAATCTGCCATGCCACAGGATGCAAAACATCCAGCAATCCTTTCGAAACATTCCAGAGCTGCTACTCTTATCTTGCATGATATTCATGAAAAGGTTGGTCACTGCGGGCTCAACTACATTCAAGGATTCAAGGATTCAAGGAGTTTTATTTGTCATTACAACACATGTAAACATGGGATGCAACGAAATTGGTTTCCCCTGGTCCTGGAGCAGCCCAATATCCAAATATAAAATAAAATATAAAATAAAAATATATATATATACATATGTATATATAGAAGATAAAATATAAAAGGTGAGGCAAATTTAAAATTAAAGCAAAAGTATATACAATGCCTATGAAAAAAACAACAACAGTATAACACCATGGTGATGTGCAAAGTGTCCAGGTTGTGCAAACAACTGCATTGTGCAAAGTAATTGCAGTGCAAAGTATTATTGTCTGTGGTGGGGGGGTCCAGATGGGGGGTGGGGGGTGGAGGTGGGGTTGGGGATGAGGGGCAGGGGCTACAGGGGTCCTCCAGAGTTCAACAGTCTCACAGCTTCTGGGAAGAAGCTGTTCCTCAGTCTGGTGGTCCTGCTCTTAATGCTCCGCAGCCTCCTGCCCGAGGGGAGAGGGGCAAACAGAGCATGTGCGGGGTGAGTGGGGTCCTTCATGATGCAGGAGGCCCTTTTCCTGCATCTGGAGGTGTAAGTGTCCGTGGTGGTGGGTAGGCTGCATCCCACAGTCCTCTGTGCAGCTTTGACCACCCTCTGCAGAGCCTTCTTCTCTGCTGCAGAGCAGCTGCCGTGCCACACAGTGATGCAGGTGCACATGACGCTCTCCACCACACATCTGTAGAAGGAGGTCAGGACTGAGCTCCCCAGTCCAGCACGCCGCAGCCTCCTGAGGAAGTAGAGGCGCTGGTGTGCCTTCCTAACCAGATAGGAAGTGTTGGTGCTCCAGGTGAGGTCGTTTGAGATGTTTACGCCCAGGTACCTGAAGCTGGAGACCACTTCCACCGCTGTCCCTCCGATGTGCAGGGGAGGGGGGAGATGTTTGCCCCTTCTGAAGTCCACGATCATCTCTTTGGTCTTCTTCACGTTGATGCAGAGGTTGTTTTCTCTGCACCAACCCTCCAGGTGTTCCACTTCCTGCCTGTAGCTCGACTCATCGTTGTTAGCGATTCGTCCAACCACAGCTGTGTCATCTGCAAACTTCACGATCAGACAGCTCGGATGTCTCGCTGAGCAGTCGTGTGTGAGCAGAGTGAACAGAAGGGGGCTCAGCACACAACCCTGGGGGGAGCCTGTGCTGAGGGTGATGGTGGAGGAGGAGATGTCATGGATCTTCACAGACTGCGGCCTTTCTGTTAGGAAGTCCAGAACCCAGTTGCAGAGGGTAGAGCTCAGCCCGAGTGTGGTGAGTTTAGAAACCAGTGTCTGCGGTCTGATGGTGTTGAACGCAGACGTGAAGTCCACAAAGAGCAGGCGAACATAAGAGTCCTTATTCTCTAAGTGGGTGAGGGCTGTGTGGACTACAGAAGAAATGGCATCCTCTGTGGATCGATTCCTTCTGTATGCGTACTGGTGTGGGTCCACAGTGACGTCGATGCAGTCTTTGATGTGGGCCATCACCAGTCTCTCGAAGCACTTCATGACTATCGGTGTGAGGGCAACTGGCCGATAGTCATTTAGGCCTGTCACTGTGGAGGTTTTGGGGATGGGGATTATGGTGGCCGTCTTCAGGCAGGTAGGGACCGCTGCTTGTTGGAGGGAGGTGTTAAAGATGTCTGTCAGGACATCCGTCAGCTGGTGTGCGCAGCTCCTCAGCAGCCTCCCGGAGATGTTGTCGGGACCCGTAGCTTTGCGTGGGTTAATCCTCTGGAGGGTTCTCCTCACCTCTGCTGGGGTCACGCTGAGAGGCTCTTCACCTGGTGGTGGAGCGAGTCTGGTGCTGGGGGATGTGTTCGGGTCATCAAAGCGGGCGTAGAAAGTGTTGAGAGCGTCGGGCAGAGAGGGATCCCTGGGGCACTGTGCATCTCTGGTGCTGTAGTCTGTGATGCACTTTATGCCCCTCCACATACTCCGTGGATCGTTAGATGTAAAATGTCCCTCGATCCTCCGGGCATATGTGGCCTTGGCCCTCTTAACTCCTGCTATCAGCCGTCTCCTAGCCGCTCTGAGTGCCAGTCTGTCGCCTGACCTGAACGCAGCATCCCTGGCTTTCAGCAGAGACCTGACCTCCGCATTCAGCCAGGGTTTCTGGTTCGGGTAGACTGTTATTGTCCTGGTGGTGGTGACATCCTCTGCACACTTGCTGATGTAGCCGAGGACAGCCGACGTATATTCTTCTAGATCCACCTGTCCCTCAAGGGCAGCTGCCTCCCTGAAGATTTGCCAGTCTCTGTGCGCTGAAAACAGTCCTGCAGTGTTAGGGCGGCATCACTGGGCCACACGGTGATGGTCCTCTGTGTTGGCTTGTGGTGTCTGAGCAGAGGACGGTAGGCGGGGACCAGCATGATGGAGATGTGGTCGGAGAGGCCCAGGTGGGGGTGGGGGACGGCTCTGTATGCGTCTTTTTTGTTAGTGTAAACACGGTCCAGCGTGTTATCTCCTCGTGTCGGTATGGTGACATGCTGGTGGAACTTAGGCAGAGTGTCTGTCAGGTTTACGTGGTTAAAATCCCCCGCAACCACGTAAAATGCCTCCGGGTGCTTGTGCTGGAGCGAGAGATGATGTCATGAAGCTCCTTAAGCGCTTCGTTAGCCTTTGCACCCGGCGGGATGTAAACAGCCATAACAAACACCGCCGTAAACTCACGAGGCAAGTAGTGTGGCCGGCACTTCACAGTCATGTACTCTACTGCCTCGGAGCAGTGGCTGTTCACCAAAGCACAGTTCGTACACCAACCTTTGTTCACGTAGACACATAGTCCGCCCCCGCGGGCTTTCCCCGACTGCTGGTTACGGTCCGCTCGGAAGAGAAGCCGGCCGTCGATCTGAAAGGCTGAGTCCGGCATGTTGTCGTTCAGCCAGGTTTCCGTGAGACAAAGCACCGCACAGTTCCTCACCTCACGGGAAACCCTCAGCCTCAGTCGAAGCAGGTCCATCTTGTTGTCCAGAGAGCGGACATTGGAGAGGAACAGTGGCGGGATCGGTGGTCTCCCCGCATTAGCCTTTAGCCTGGCTAGCAGTCCGCTCCGTTTACCCCTCTTCTGCTTCCTTGCACACCGCTTCCGTTTGCCCTTTGTCCAGCGGGCACCTCTGCGCCAGCCCGATGTCCTCAGGAGCTGCAGTCTGCCCAGCAAGGCCCTGAGTCCGAGGGCTGCTGTTGTTGTTAGTGGTGTTGCTGTTTTTGCGTCTCTGACCGAACCATCCTTTATTTTGAAAAGTTCGGTTCGGCTATACATTGTACGCTTGTTAACACAAGCAACACGAGTGCAGTTGGCCTCGGGACCAACGGAAAAAGTACTAAAAGAGGGCTTGACCCCGGGAGCACGAGAAGCCGCTGCACTGTCGCGCGCCGCCATCTTCTACATGTTGTCGCAATTAAGACAAAAATTTTGGATTCCTCAAGCAAACTCAGCCATCAGGAAGCTTGTATCAGACTGCACAGTCTGCAGAAGACTACGAGGCCGAGCTGGTCAACAGAAAATGGCAAATCTGCCAGAAGATCGTCTCCTACCAGACAAACCACCTTTCACTAATGTAGGTGTCGATTTCTTTGGACCCTTTGATGTCAGACGGGGCCGGGGAACTGTCAAAAGGTACGGGGTACTGTTCACCTGCCTCACCATCAGAGCTGTTCACATAGAGATAGCAGACAGTCTTGACACCAGTTCCTGCATCAACGCCTTGCGCCGTTTCATAAGCAGAAGAGGACAGGTCACCATCATGCGCTCTGATAACGGCACAAATTTCGCCGGTGCAGAAAAGGAGTTGCGAGAAGCCATCGGAAACCTGAACCAATCGGATGTTGAAAAGGCTATGCAAAAAAAAGGCATAACTTGGATTTTCAACAGCCCAGCCGCTTCACATCACGGAGGAGTTTGGGAGCGTCAAATCCGTACTATACGGAGGATACTTGGTGCCCTAGTGAAAGAGCAGACCCTCTCAGATGATGGTCTTCACACACTCATGTGTGAAGTTGAAAGCATAATCAACGACAGACCTATCACAAGTCCTTCAGACGATCCATGTGATATTGAACCTTTAACACCGAACCATTTGTTGCTGATGAAAGTACAACCCAACATGCCACCGGGAACTTTCAATAAAGATGATCAGAGGCGCTGGAGGCAAGTTCAGTATCTAGCGGATTTATTCTGGATCAGATGGACACGAGAATACTTGCCCCTCCTTCAAGAGCGCCAAAAGTGGGCAAGACCACAAAGAAACTTCAAGTCTGGAGTGTGGTGCTCATAGTCGACAGTTCTTCTCCACGAAATACATGGATGATGGGAAGAATAATCCAAACCTTACCTGACTCCAGTGGAATGGTAAGGCGAGTGAAGCTGCAGACCAGAACCAACGTCCTGGAGAGGCCTGTAAATAAACTATGTCTGCTACAGGAAGCAGTGTGATCACAAAGATTGCACGATGAACAACTTAAAAGGGACTGATAAATAAGAGTTTAATATAGTTAAGTGTTTATAACTCTTATTTGTGTGTATTTGTTGAGTGTTTAAGTTTGATGGCTCTTAGTAGTTTAGTTGGTAATGGCTTAATCATCCTGCTTAATCATTAGGGGCCGGAAATGTAAGAGCCATAAGATGTGAATTAAGTGAATTAAATATGATGCATATAATTGTAATTTCATCTTATTTCATGTGCATACCAGGGAAACAGTGTTAAAACATTTAAAAAGCAAACACATGTTAGTTATTATCATTCATGCTCCCTCCCTGACAAAACTGACTATTGGACTTTTATTTTGGTAGTCATGTGTGCAGTGACTGATGTTTAGAGCTGCGGCAGGCACGGGAGCATAAAGTTTTTCTACCGTGTGACGGACTGTAATTTGTTTTTCTATTTTTTTATTAAACGTTTGAACTGGATTACATCTCCTGTCATTCGCGTCAGACTGAAGTTACTGTGCCTACAGCTCGGGAAGTGGCTTTTTTGACGTCCAGAAGGAACGCCACTATACATACATTCTTCTGTATTTGGTAATGATGACCAGGGGTACAAGCCTGGATCTAGTCATCTCAAGGGCTTACAGCAATCCTCACATGTATACCTTAAATGGGGAAGCCTACAGAAAATAGTTGACATTAGGATGACAGCCAATCCCTCCTTCTATGGTGCTAAAGATTTCTCCAATTTTATGTAAGGCATCTGTTTACTTCTGCGAATTCCTATACGTTCAACTAAAGCAGGCTCAAAAATATACCACATATTCCCCCCTTGGAAGCCGTCAGGCTTTCACAACTGAAAAACCCACTATAAATGTATAACATATGCATAAGAAACTTTCAACTTTAACCTTAGCTGCTAATCAAACATCTATTAAAAGTGAACATAAGTGATGAATAAATATCGTCGTTATAACAGCTTACGCATACTCACTAGTTCAAGCTTTGCAGTAAACGACCAACTAAAGCTAAATCAACAGTGAATCATTGGTGCAATATAATCATCATTTCCTATAATACTCAAAAACCCACTTGGACTTTTAACCTTAGCTTCATTCAATTATCAGGAAAAACTCTAATCAGACACATATGCATTAATAAAATAATACAAACATGCAATATAATGTCAAACTCCTTTTTTCTTTTATCCTTAGCTTTGATAGACTATCATTGTCATGTAAGAACCCTTGAAATACATCTTACATAAAACAACATCCATATGCAGGCATTGAGGTAGTCTTAGAACCTCCTTTGAACAGTTCATGTCCTTAAATCCAAAGGAACAACTCCTTGAAACGATTGTCTTCGTTGCTTGATTTACCCTTTTACCTGGTAGTCAGAGGTTACTAGCACTTGACCCCACTGTTGGAGGTCAGTCTTCATTACTGCCTCGGCCATTAAGATAGAAGATAGAGGGGTGAGAGAAAGATAGAAATGATAGGGTGACAAAATTCCTTAGGCTCCTCGTCCTTTCGTCCTTCGAGATCAAAGCAAGATGGAGCTCCTGATTTCTCCTTTAACTGTAGTCTTTGAACCGAATAGGGACTCGGATCTCCCGAACCGGTCTGGGGCTTCTTGGTTCGACTGGTTGATCTGGGGTTGATTTTCTCCCTTGTTGTGGCTCTGTTGGTTCTGGAGCATGCTGGAAGTCGATGGTGTCGAAGCAAGCATGGCCCTCGGCGCCCATTAAAGCAGATGCATGATCAACATAACTTCCATCATCGTCGTTATGCCTCTGTTCCTCCTCCGGGTCGTCACCGCTCTCTGTGTCTCGTGGCGGTTCTCCATCGCCTTCATTATCCTCTGGTGCTTTGATGCAGTGGTTGACGTGGAACCAGGTAGGTGATCCCTCTACCTGAACTGCAGTTCCTGTGCTGCGAAGGACTTGGAATGGTCCTTCTCGACGAGGGTGAAACCACTTCCTGCGGAACACTTTCACGAACACCTTATCCCCTGGTAGGATGGTGGTACCTCTGTGTTCCTCTTTCTTGGTCTGTTCCTGTTTTTGAGTGACATAAGCAGAAATACTCCTTTGGAGGTTAGACATGTATTTGACATAAGCATTCATATTGTCTTCCAGTAGAGATAGGCTTGGGCCCTTCCCGCTAGTGCGCAAGCTAGGTGTGGTCATGCAGCGACCCACAGCTAACTCAAATGGTGTCATATGCAACTCACAAAGCTCACTGGATCTGCAAGCCATCAATGCTAATGGGAGCCCTTCAATCCAATAAAGCCCTGTATGTTGACAGATCTTAATGAGACGGTTTTTAAGAACTACATTCATTCTTTCACAAATACCTTTTACTTTGTGGATGATACACCGCTCCAAAACGTTGCTTAATGCCTAATTTTTGCAAAATAAGCTTCACTGTTTTATCAACAAACTCTTTACCATTATCTGATGAAATCCTATCTGGTAGTCCCCATCGAGGATTACCTCTCTGCAAAGGAACTTAGCTACTGATGAAGCATCTTTTCTTTTAGTGGGACATGCTTCCACCCACCTGCTAAACCTGTCAACAATCACCAACATGTATCTCTTACCTCCTACTGGACGAATCATATCAGTGAAATCAATGACTAGTTCACGCATAGGGCCTCTTGGGGTTGGTATGTGACCAGGAGAAACTATCATTCCCCTCCGAGCGTTGTTTTTTAGACAGATAGTACATCTGCCTATGTAATCAATCTGTTCGAGCAAGTACGGTGGCCAAAAACCATACTCCTTTGTAATTTTCCTTCTTACTTCCCCCCTCGCTGCATGGGCAAGCCCATGAGCGTCCTGAATCAGTAGCCCCAATAAGTCTGGAGGTGCAACCACCAGGCCCTCATGATTTCTCCACAGGCCCGTGGCATCTTGACTTGCACCTCTAGTTTCCCACAGCTGTTTGTCCATTACATTGGCTCCTTCTTGCATCAATACTATGTCTCTGAGTGTGATATTGTCTTCTAAGTCTACTGCATGTGTGACTAAAAGAACTTTCTCTGTGTTATGTGCATTAGCAGCTGCCTTTGCGGCTTCATTCAATTCAATTCAATTCAATTTTATTTGTATAGCCCAAAGTCACAAAGTACATTTACCTCGGAGGGCTTTACAATCTGTACAGAGAATGACACCCTCTGTCCTTAGACCCTCGGTTCGAGTGAGGAAAAACTTGCCCACAAAAAACCTTTTAACAGGGAAAAAATGTGGAAGAAACCTCAGGAAGAGCCACAGAGGAGGGATCCCTCTCCCAGGACGGACAGACATGCAATGGATGTCACGTGTACAGGACAATCAACATAAACATTTTGTACAGTTAGAATGACTGACAGAATGACAATGAATGATAAAGTGACCACAGTAGTAAATATAGTAGTATTAATGACAGTAGATATGTGTAGTGGGCGTCGTGCAGGATCACAGCAGCAGCCACGATCCACGAAAAACCTGCTGGACGACAGAGCACAGAAACTCCGGGGAAGTTTGGTTAGTAGCATGCATTAATGAGACATGTCCAGAGACAGACAGACAGACAGACAGACAGACAGACAGACAGACAGACAGACAGACAGACAGACAGACAGACAGACAGACAGACAGACAGACAGACAGACAGACAGAGAGAGGCAGAGTAGGAGGGAGGGTTTTCGGTAAGGGAGATGTGACTACATCTTTAACCAATACCGTGCCTGGCTAGGCATAACCCTGGGGAGTCCCCCGGCAGTCTAATCCTATAGCAGCATAACTAAGGGATGGCCTGAGCCAGCCCTAACTATACGCTTTATCAAAAGGAAAGTTTTAAGTCTACTCTTAAAAGTGTTGACCGTGTCTGCCTCCCGAACCCAGATTGGTAGTTTGTTCCACAGAAGAGGAGCCTGATAGCTGAAAGCTCTGGCTCCCAATCTACTTTTGGAGACTATAGGAACCACAAGGAACCCAGCGTCCTGAGAGGGCAGTGTTCTAGAGGGATAGTAAGGTACTATGAGCTCTTTTAGATATGATGGTGTCTGACCATGAAGAGCTTTGTAAGTAAGGAGGATAATTTTAAATTCTATTCTAGATTTAACAGGGAGCCAATGCAAGGAAGCCAAAATGGGAGAGATGTGATCTCTGATCTTGGTTCCTGTCAGAACACGTGCAGCAGCATTCTGAATTAACTGTAAAGTCCTAAGAGATTTATTAGAGCAGCCTGATAACAAAGAGTTACAATAGTCCAGCCTAGAAGTAACAAATGCGTGGACTAGTTTTTCTGCATCTGCTTGAGAAACAGTGTGTCTGATTTTAGCGATGTTACGTAAGTGGAAGAATGCAGTCCTCGAAATTTGTTTTATGTGGACATTAAAGGACAAATCCTGATCAAAAACAACTCCAAGATTCTTTACAGTGGAGCTGGAGGCCAGGGTGATACCGTCTAAAGTAACTAAGTCTCTAGAAAGAGAGTTTCTGAGGTGTCCAGAAAGGTGTCCAATTATCTATGAAGCCCACATCGTTTGCTGGACACCACCTCGACAGCCAGCGGTGAAATGACAACATGCGGCTAAACATGTTATCACTGGTCACATTGGGGAGGGGACCAGAGAAAACTACGGAGTCCGACATCGTTTTGGCATATTCACACACCGATGAAACATTAATTTTAGTGACCTCCGATTGGCGTAACCGGGTGTCATTACCGCCGACGTGAATAACACTTACTGTATCTACGTTTATCCTTAGCCAGCAGTTTCAAAAAGACTCGATGTCGCCCGCTCTGGCCCCCGGGATGCATTTAACTATGGCCCCCGTGTCGCTAACTTCACGTTTCGGACTATGGAGCTGCCAATGACCAGAGTTGGCCTCTCAGCTGGTGTGTCGCTGAGCGGGGAAAATCTGTTTGAAACGTGGAGCGGTTGGTGGTGTACCGTGGGCTTCAGTTTGGGGCTATGCCTCCTTCGAACAGTCACCCAGCCTCCCGGCTGCTCGGGAACTACCGGGGGACGGCTAACTGAAGCTACCTGCGGC